>SCLF01169656.1:0-10163 GCA_004367975.1 Mesochordaeus erythrocephalus
GTACAGATGCCGAATTCTTAACACGTGACCCAGTTATAGCCAAAAAATGAAATTCCAAATTTTCAAAATCACGGGTTTTTCAATTTTCGAATTTTTTATGACTAAATTTGTCTATTTATATAGCTAGATTGACTTTAATTGTACCAAACATTAGTTTTTCGCTAAGTTTAGTTGCTTCGAGTTTGGGATCTTGGCATGAAAAGTCGAAAATGCGTGATTTTGTCACTTTCTGAACATTTGGTAAAACTTGGTCACGTGTTGAGAATTTGGGGTCGGTCCTTTGAGAAGAATTAAAGCTGGAGTCATGGCGCGTCGAATAAGTCCGTGGCTATAACTACTTACGTACAATTGTTTCTGCTCAAGTTATGGTATCTCTTTAGAAAAAATAGTTAACAATTAATGTTCATTTAAATGACTATAAAAATAGCCATATATAGTGGTTCGATTCCTGTAAAATAACCATATATAGTGGTTCGTTCCTTTGGTTATTATTAAGAAAAGCCTGTTCGAGGAGGCAGTGAAAATATTAGCGCATCATTAGTGTGTAACCACTTGATTTATTTAAGCACAAGATCAGGGTATAATAATCCTAATTATTGTATGTTTTAATGTCCATTCCAATTCGTGTGGAGAGAATGAACACAACTCGTCTTGTGAATTAACGTAGGTTACACGATCATGTGCATAAACATTAAAACACAATAATCAGGAGGTTGCGGTTAATTAACACATTTTATAATAAATTATTATACCCTAATCCTGATTTTAATCTTGTGTTTAACTTAATCAAATGGTTACACACTGATGACGTAGTAATATTTTGACTGTCTCCTAGAACAGGCTTTTCTTAGTTATCTTGCTACTACCCAATCAGATGGTTGTCCAATCCACTTTCTTCGCCAAATAACGCGTATACTGCGAAGAAGTGCCCTCTAGCGGCTGGAACTCTCTCTCCCTCTACCGCGGACTGAGCCTCTCTCTATAAATCACCTTCATTTGTATATTCGAAAAACCCGAAATGTCATTCTATTTCAACAATATGGTGCTTAAATTATAAGCAATTGAAGGGTACACCTTCAGTTTTAAGTTGAATATGCGAAAATATGGTCCGATAGAGCCGATATGATCCGATAGAGCATTCACTGCATCTAGTACGGTATTTGCTTCTATTTGGTCCTCAAAAGATGGAAGGTTTTCGATTTTGACCTTGATCATGGATTTGGTATTAACACCACGGAGGATTTTTGTATTTGACGAGGGCAACTGTTGTTCAATTCCAACGCGCATACTTTTTAAATTTTGAAATTAGCGTAATCTGGGTCCTCAAAACTAGTTCAAAACTGTTTTTAACGAGCAAAATTACCTTTTCTTTGATTAAAATTTATTTCTCCGTTTTTTTATGGCTGGTTTTACTGTAGAAGAATTTTTATTCAGACTTAATGATGAAATTGGCCTATTTTATGGATTTCCTAGTTTACTTAAGGGTGTTATCACTCTTTTATCAAAGATTTATCCTTTCGGTACATCGACATCCGAGTCAACTCGCTCGAAATTTTAGTACTTGTTGAAATTATACTTCTAGAGAGCTTATTGTGCCAGAGACTTCAGAGATTACCACCAGAGATCTTAAACTAACATCTTAGACTTGACGAATTTTATACGAGATAATTTTACGAAGACAAAAAATCAGAAACATGGAATACAATAACAACCAGTTAATCACAGCCTTTTCAAACGAGGACTTGTATGATGAAGAATACATAGCTGGAATTCAGGATTCTGATTGGCCGGACGACGAGGAAATGTTGTTACCTTTCTACGAGCAAAATTTGAAAAGATGATCAAACATCTTGATAAATTTGAACATATTTCCATTATTTTTTAATAACTTAACCTACAGACATATGACGATACTTTTGTACTGTTCCGGCGATCACGAAAACGCACTCGTGATGCCAATTCTGCTGGCCGTCGTCGATCGCGAGAATGCCGCGAAAGAGTTAATGCTCGCGTATTGCTACTGAACGCGCTCAAGCCGCTGAGCGAGCCCGCCTGGTAATTGCACAACGGGAAATGGATATTTACGGGTTAGTCAACGTACTTATAATGATTGAACTTTTCTCATTCTTTTCAGTTCTTTCCACTGAAAAATTGACTGAACATTAAAAATGGCTTGATTTTCACCTGAAAAAATTCGTTTCTAATTTTTTCTCCTTCCAAAAATATCCTCATGATTCGTGAGTACCTAGCTCTATTGTTTCTATTTTAATTTGTAGATTTTTATGTAGAAAAGTCGTAAACGTGTCTGATTTTAGTGTTAAAAGTGACACTTGTTTTTGCAAATCTGGTTCTCTACCTAAAACAGATTCCATTTCATTTAAGCTTTGTGACTTTGGGAACTGAATTGTCACTCTATTGGAAATATGAATTCGAAGTATTTTTATGTTTATGGCCAACACAGGCAATGTTATGGCACATTTAGAACATTGGTATCTCATTTTTTCCCTTATTTTTCAAAAGGGAAAATTTTCCAATACGGTTTGAAACTCGTTTTTGTTAAACGAATTGTTAAAACATATGTAAACGTTGTAATCATTGTGGTTGCGTATGTTTAAACAATTGCTGTCTAAAAGACTTTATTTCACAATTTTCAACGAACAAAAAATCAAATTATAGTCTATTTAGCCCACTTGTGTGGAGCTGCGCAACCGCCACCGTTTCTTACAAGGCCAACAATGGTTCCGCCTAGACACGGCGACGCGAGTAACCCGTTTGAGTTGCCTTCGTTTGCAACAGACTTCCGTAGGAAAGCGTAATTTTTCGCAAAACTGATTGCGTCGTTATATATCCGTTTTTGTAATATTTAGTTGAATTAAACTTTTGTTTTTATTTTCTCATTTCTATCTGAGCTTTGATCGGAGTATGGTTCGTGATTTCCCTAATCGATAGACCGACTTGAAGCTAGATTCGATAGATATATCTTTTATGAATTGGTAAATTTAAGATTTAAATTTTCAACGAAATGGTGAGTTGCAAATATAATATGCTAACTCAGATTCTGATCGGTGTTCACAGAAATATAGAACAAGATATCGGTTAAATTAAGATAGCGTTTTTTTTAATTTGGAACTTTTTCCAAGATGATCTAACGCGTCAAGGCTTCTATCGACGTCGTACGGTTTTGATAGCTTGTAGCTATGGGGAAGAGAGGCCGCGGCTCCAATATATGATCATGCGCGATCAAAGCGCTATAAATTACGGTAGCGGGCGTTTCGGAGGTGAACTACTTTGTGACAGGGATCTGCTGACTGAACGTCCTTGCACTCCCTGTACTTCTCGAGTCCTCGATTGCGTTTCTATGAAGATTCATAGCGTAATCGGTGAAGCTGCTTTTGCACCAGGTACTTTTACCATGCCTAATTACTAGTTAAAAATATAATTAGTGTTAATTGGTAAATACTATTGAAATTAATGTTATCACTTAATGGGTAATTAACGTCCACCTGACACAGCTAGACTTTCCATAGGTGATTCATTAATCGGTACTTTCTTAGTTACCCGCCCATTAACTTTGTAAGGTCGTATTTTCCATTAATTGCCTTTATTAAGGCAAACTGATATCAGACTTCGTTGTTAATCCGACATTACGTATCAACTGTGGGCGCCTTGGACCTTATTCCATATCGAAACTTACCACTATTTGAAGGTAATCCTAAATAATCACTTTATATAAAAAAGATCTTTGAATCTAGAGCACTTCCGAGAAAAACTTTTTTTATAAATAAAATAATTCTCTCTATTCAAAAACGATTTTCCTTTTTTGCATTTCTATAATGAACCATGCTTTTTAACTAATACTCCTATTTCCTAGACAATCTTTGCATCTGCTCAGAATAATCCTGACGTGTTCGGCCTTTTCTTGTCGGATAATTCGACATACTATAGTACTCCTGTATTCACCGAATTGGACAATTACTGTCGACTTCTTCACACCGGGTTTCGGTATGAAGAATATCGTTACTATCACCCGACTCTGATGGTTGAATTACCAGTACGAGGCTTTGTCCCCATGTGCTGTAAGTTTTCGCCTACATTTAAGTAGTTCGCCTACTTCGCCTACGTTTAAGTATAAAACTCATTTCAACATGTCACTCACCCCCTAAAGGGGAACTCGTCATACGACAGAATATGCATGTAACTATTTATTACGTGAAATTTCCCGGTTAACCTCTTCACCAGAAGAAATTCTGTTCTTTTTAGAACACAAATTCTTCCGTTTTAGAAATTCTGATGAAAATTAAACCGTAATAATTTTCAATGAATTTATTCAGGTCTTCTGGCCAACATTTACATCGATATGAAGCCGACAGGACCTTACGATAGTTTAAATTTCGTCACCGATATGCGTGAGAATTTACAAAATCATCGATGTGATGAAGTCAGCAACAGAAAAGCTCCGCATCAGTACATCACATTTTGGCGAAACCAGGGTGTTATTCGATTTGGGATATGGCAGCGGCAACTAGATGAGCTACAACTCGCGTTGACCGGGATCAATCAAAATTTCGCCGAAGATGTTCATCCATAATTTGATTTTTTTGTCACTTTTTCCATTTAGAAATAAAACAAAAAACTAAAACACTCCTACCGATGATGTTGTTGACTCTATGTATGCATAATAACTATACATACGCATAGACAATAACTACCATCTTGTTTTGAATTCGCTTTTTCGAGTTTTCTTCAAACGTTAATTCATCAATTCTATTTTTTTAGACATGCTCATCAAAAAAACTGTGGACTTTCTCAAATGCTCTATCAGGATTAATTTATGAAGCATTCTTTACCTACAAAACGTCAATAGTTCCGTGGAAACACGAGCATTAAAAATGGCTACTTAATGGCGATTTTTAAAGCTCCTGATTGCGCAACCGCTAGGTGGTTTTGGGTAGGAACGAGAACTATAGATTGCCTAAAGAAGAAGTTGACTACCCTACGAAAAAGTTGTCGAATTAGGGAATGATAAGCTATCATCACCCTGGCTGCTATGAAAGGCAGAGTGAGTACCACTCGGGAAAACGGCTCAAGCAGACTGTTTTCGATTAGAATTTATATTTGCCTGGTGGCAGTGGCCCAAAACGGCTTTGCGAGGCGTTTTCTATGTTATCTTTTAGGTTTTAAACGATCGATCAGTCACTTTTTCTTTAAAAATCTCTATTGAGCCAGAGATAGTTGTTATAACAACTACTTGTGTTCTTTTTCCCTCTCCGATATTAGCTTAAATTTGGTCTTTAGACTGAGTTGAAACCAGGAATTTTGATTTGTCGTAAAAATGATCAAGTTATTTGTTCTTAAAACATGGTTTAATTTAACTTAAAACAGAGAGCCCGGGACTATGGACAGTTTGACTCTTTGACAGTTTAGCAACCTTCAGAAATAGGCTTCTGAATGACCATTTCGGATGTATATTGTATTATTGATAAATATGTATATATTACTATCATTATTATATAGTGCGGTATCTATTTTTGGAACTTATTATTGATTAATAATTTCAAAATTTACCTTTAGTCACTGTTATTATTAATAAATTCACCTGTTCCTTATGTTTTCCCAACGTAAATGGTGATGGAAACGAATTTCCTCGACAAGATTGGCGCTGTTCTCAGGAATATTTATTCAAAAACCTTCGCGATTAAACGTGAAACGAACGGTTTTTACTAACATTCTTTTTAACAAGCTTTTTCTTTGAGGATTCCATTTTACAGGTTATATCTATTTATATGATTTATAAGCATACTCTGAACTCGTGATATAATTTTCCACTTTGACTTGTAAACGTATTTTTGTTTTGATATTCGTTCTAAATTCGTAAAAAAAGTTACTCAACTTTATTCAATTAATAGATAGAAAACGTTTTCTGATATATTGTGCAGAGGTGAAATTTAAATGAACAACTTTCTGGACATGGTTTTCAGACTAACAGATTTTGTACGTTGGTCTAAAGGTTCTGGATGAACAGTAGCTGAATTCCTGTATATTGCGATACGTACAGGGATTCAGCTTTAGGATTAACCTGATAAAGAGCGAAATTGTGACCGAAATTTTGAATGCACGTATGGAACCAAGCATTGTACTTGCTTGGTTTAAAACAGGTTCAACATTTGAGACTTGTCATATCATTGGTTAGCTCATAGGTTTAGATGGGATTACACCTACTCACTGCGATACGAGTAACCCCCGCCCCGAACCTGAAGATACAATCTATATGAAATGTTGTCTGAAGCAGACTCGTGGAAATTTATAAATTCATTTCGTAACATTTTTGCACAATTGACTATTTTCACTTTGTAATACGAATTTTTAACGAATATTTCAAATTAAATATTATACAATATGCATATTATTTTTCACTGGATAAGTACTAAATTTAATTCCTCATTGGTGTTATCGGTGTAATTGGTGTAATCGTTTCTACTTCTAAACCTTCTTGTAAATCGTGTATAGGTAATTTGTAAAAAGGAAATATTGTAATTTTGGTCGCTACTGCCGATAAACATTTTTTCTTGTAATCCGCACAATTATTAAAATCTTCTTTCTGATAATTAAAGACAAAAGATATTTGTGTGCCTTTTGGCACCACCTTTGAAACTCGGCTGAAATTAATCCATCTCGCACTACCACCTCCAGATTCGGTGTCTTTTTTAGCGAGCAGTTTTTTGTTACTAAAGTCTAATTTTACAATTTTCCATATCGAAGGTCCTAAATTCTTGTCAAATTGTATGTTTAGCTTTATATAGTCGCCGATATCAACTCGCTGCCGGTCATCTCCCGTTGGTAAATGATGGTTAAATGGTATTAGGGTAATGGATTTAGTCGTATTCAAGCTCCGATTTTTGTTTTCCTGTGAGACCTTTTTTTGAAGTTGATTGTTTTTCGATCGTCTACCTGTAAAACTTTAGGCTGAAGAGTACCCGTCTTCTCCTATAATATAATTATTTTTGCCGATAACCAATTGTAGACATAATAAAGGATCCAAAACTGTATTAATCAAAAAATAAGCCAAATATCGTGAAAAGTGGTTGAGTCTTGCATCTAACTCTGGACTATTATTTTTAGAAAACGTAGCAGAAATATGTGACGTATACCAAGTGGCATTGTCGCACCTGAGTTCAATGGTTGTCGCATGAGTCGTATGTGCACAAAGAGGACCTTTATTATGGCCATTAATGCTACAAATATCTCCGCATTTATGTTACCTTCATATGGTATAGCTAACATAAATCGGGAAAGAGCTTCTGTTGCCAAAAGGAACTTAAATACTTTACCTTTGTGTGTCTGTGTGACTTCGTTCACCAAAATCTGGCTGAAAAATTCTGACGGAACTGGGATTGAAGTCAACTTAGTTTTTACGAAATTACGTTCACATTTTGTTTGATACATTTTTTGGAAAACTGTTCAAAAGCTGTGTTACCGTATGATGGCCCACCGTATTGTGAACTGTTGCAATAGCAATGCATGCTGCCGGACGTGGTAAAGGTATGAGTTCTTGTGTAATACCATTGATTTCTTTTTTTATCTATAAAACTCCTTTTCTGATAAACGGGTCTTTTTTTGCCCAGGTCGTTGATTTTTCCTCATTATCTCGGGGAAATTTTCACGTTTGTTTTTGATGGCTAGGATGATTGATTTTAAAACCGAATCTTTCATCTGTAGATTCCGCAAAATGTCTGGTTTTGCCATCAAATTTTCTAAACTCAACTTGTTCTCTTTTATTGAGTTTATTTCGACAAATCGATTTTGTCGTGACTGAAACACTTGACCATCTTTGATTTCGCTTGGATTACTTTGGAAAAATAAAGTATCATCACTGGTTATGTGAGCTATTGAACCACACAAAATACTCAATTGTTGATTAAATTTTATGCCATGATCATGTTGTAGAGGAATGCTTGCTGAAAGACATACTTGACAATTATGAGCATTGTCACAGCTGTTTTCATTTTTTAGAAGTCCTAAACGGCTCATATAATCCACAAACATTAGGTTTTTTGCTACATTAGCAGAATGGATAATATTTAAGTCTAACTCCCTCATGTGCCATTCTTCTGAATTTCCTTCATAACAGCACTATTCCTTTGCTGTCTGTAATTACAGTTATTGGTTCTGTGAGTTGCTCTAGCCATGGTTTAAAAGCCATGACCATGCTTTTTAAAGCTAACAACTCTATGTGGCAACATGATAACGGAAATTTCCGTTCTGTATCTTTTCTAGTTTTTGAGGTCTTTCATTAATATCCTCTGTCAAGTTAAGTTTTCCCTCTGCGAGATTTGTTCGTTCCGATATTGGTTTAAGATTAGTTAGGAATCTTAGTCACTTTAACCTGTTTGAGAGAATCGTTACGTACTCAACGTGACGTACTCATATTGCGTATTCAAGTAATGGCCTTATGGGTAGGTCACCCAGATTGTTCATCATGCTCTTAAATCCTATAACTTGTATCTTCGTTTCAGCGTATACAAGCCTTATTGATCCTACGATTATATAGTTAACAAATTTTTATATCAGCGTGTCTTAACTTCATAGCTTACGATGACTTATTTCGGGATGTAAGAGCTTCCCCACCCATTCTCCCAGGTTACGCCCACACATTTGTCCTAAAAACGCTAAAAACCCTATAAGCAGAGTCCGTGGACAAAAATGGTCAACATAGTGCCTGAGAGATATTACCAATCCAACATTCGAATGCGAACATTGCGGTAAACACTAAATACGGAAAGCTCATTTGACTCGCCATCTACGGATGCATACTGGACAACGTCGGTTCGAATGCAAACCTGGCAACATTTACGAATTCACCATGGTCAAGGTCCTTTCGAATGTGAATATTACACGAAGCGTTTTACACGAAAATCTAGTTTAACTGTGCATTTGCGAGGTCACGTTAGTGAACTGGCGCCGGTACATGAAAGCAATGCCTCAGATTTAAAAACTGAAGTCTCTAGCACGGAATCATCGCATACATATTTAACACTTGTATAAAATCACGAGTAAGACGCAATGATCTTAGGTATAGTCGGTGATTTGAAGTATAGTTAATATCCTAAATCTCCCCGAAACGTCCATCTCTTGATTTTGCGAGGTGTGATATGAACAGTAAAAGTAAAAGGAAAAATTGTAAATCGTACCCTCTTGATTGATTTCTATGATTTGTGTGTGTCAAAGATACATTTAATGTGTGGTTCTTTGCAGCAATCGGCTAGCGCGTCCTACTAGAGATGGGGAGGTTGCGAGTTCGATTCAAGTAGGAGGCACAAGTTTTAGAGATTTAATAATTAGGCGGCGTATCAAATGGAGTCCAAAGTGGATGAGATCAGCCACAAAGGCATTTAAATCCGAATTAACAACTCGGTGGAAGTAGAAAAGGGTTAACTATCTAGGGTGACTTACCATGGTGACTGGTGGGTTGGGAAGTGAGAGCGGGTTTGCGCAGCGTTCAGGCTGTAGCGACCGAAGGGTGGTCGATACAGCGGGTGGAACTTTGTGAAAGATGGCTCAGTTCCCGGAAATGAATGATAGTGGTAATTCATGTACAGTTGATACAGTAGGGGTTAGAAACCCCAGGCAATAAAAACATTGATATGAACAGGAAAAATTGTAAATTGTACCCGCTTGATTGATTTCTATGATTTGTGTGTCTCAAAGATACATTCAATGTGTGCTTCCTTGGCGTAATCGGCTAGCGCGTCCCACTAGAGAAACAGACGCTTACAAAAGAACCAAAACTGGATTTTTTCTTCGAATCGGGAATCAAACCAAATTCTTTACCGAGACGACCTCTAGTGGAAAAGTATCTTCACTTTAAAAAGTTCAGTTTTTTACAATTCCGAGCCATCAACGAATAGGACAGACGGAAATTCCGCATATGTTATTCTGATATACAGTGAAATGGGTAAATAACGGACTTTTTTTAAAATGGCGAACCAGGAATTTTTGGATGTTTTTATTCGGAATTTCAAGTTAGTGTGCATGGTAAAAAACTAATCTATATTCAACTGCAACTCTTCAAGTCTGGCAAGTCTTCAAGATCGATATGCTTTCTTCAAAAGCGCAAACAGCAACAGATCCAATGGTTGGAAAATACCGGTTGTACTAGGGGGAAG
>SCLF01169767.1:0-10162 GCA_004367975.1 Mesochordaeus erythrocephalus
TTAATTCCAGTCCAGATCTCAACTTTACAAGTTCAACTTCGCTAATGTGTTTCTGATCTGAAGAGCGGGTCGAAAAGTCCCATTTTCCGTCACGAAAAAACCGGTTGAACCTTCTATCGGTGAATTCACGTTTTTCAAACATTCATAATTGATGAAAGGTTCTTTTTGCCTTTCCATTTTCGCAAAAATTTGTAGACTATTATAGGTGTGTTTGCCGGCATTGCGCGACTGAGCTGGCGTATCGTGACTATTAAGTGTTCCTCAAATTTTATCATATTCGTGTCACGATCATATTTGATATAAAATTCTCTAGCCGAAGAGTTCTTTAAAATTTCCTTGCGTCTTTCCTTCATACGATAAAATGTTATTTTGATCAGGTCTTTTCCATAGACATTTCTGATTTTTTCATTATATCGTTCATAGACTGCTCCTGAGTTTATCACTTTAGCAAGTTCTTCTCTTTCCTTTTTTGTCCAGACAAACATTTTTTTTTAATTCTTCTCATTACGTTTTTGTATTTTTCCACTCATATTAGTAGAATATTCTTTTTAAAAAAACATTTGCAAATGCTTACAGTAACGGCCTAGAAAAAATTGCCAAATGGGTAAAAATGGCCCAATAGGTCAAAATAGGTAAAAATGGCAAAGAGATAAAAAATCGAAAATATCGCAAGATATTGTCACTTTTTCGATTTTTTATGTCCTAACCGAGTGACAATATTTGGCGAAATAGTGTATAGCTTTTTTGGATCTCTATTTTTATTTTTGGGAAGTTGACGTTTCGAATTTTTCAGATGGTAGACCATTCCCCCTACGTGCGAAAAGTTGTGTGTTCGAGCCTAAGACATCATCCTCCGGGCCTATTTAGTTTAATTTCAAGCCATGAACACATTTTGATCGTGCTTCAAAAAAACTAATTGTTGTAACTTATTAGGTCTAAGGTTCTTTAAAATACTTTTATCCTTGGTGAACATTTTGATCCCAGACTTTTGGACTCTCACAAATTAACTTACGAGTGCCAAATTTACGCGCATCAGTATACATATCATAATCCGTTCTCGACGTCCTTTGTGAGTTGACTATTATGTCTATGACATTGGTGTTCCTTGTTTACTATACATATATGCCAAAACTGCCCCTAGTGGGACTATGGCGAAACTATGGCGAAACTGTACAGTTAACCCCTAAAAAGGTGAAAAAGACCTTTTGTTAACTTATGGGGCATGGCACCTCACCAAACTAAATCGTGCTAGATTAATTAAGCCCTGTAACTGGGTCATGTGTTAAGAATTGAGCATAATTGACGTGTCGAATGAGCCCACTTTCGAGCCAATCGGATATACTTCCCGAAATAACATTTTTTGACTTAACTACATAACGGGTCTATGAGAGAATCTATCAAATACCCTTATATTTGATATGTTACAGGGCTTGGCTTCAGGAGAAAAGTTTTACATTACCGAAAGTTACATTGATTCTGCTCAAGTTATGGTAATTTAAAATTTGACAATATTTCACTTTTTAAAAATTACCATAACTTGAGCAGAATCAATTGTACGTACTTTTGGTAATGTAAAACGTTGATCGTGAAGCCAAACCCTATAACATATTACATTTTAAGGGTAATTGATAGATTTTCTCATAGACACGTTATGTAGTTAAGTCAAAAAATGTGATTTCGGGAAGTATGTCCGATTGGCTAGAAAGTAGGCTTATTCGACGTGTCATGACTCCAGCTTCAATTCCTATCAAAGGACCGACCCCGAATTCTTAACACATGACCCAGTTATAGCCCCAAAATAGAATTCCAAATTTTCAAAATCACGGCTTTTTCACTTTCCAAATTTGTTTTGATTTAGAAAACATGCCACGATCCCAAAGTATGTTTACTAGAAATTCGACTCGAAACCACCGCGTAAAAACTAAAATACAGGACTAAATGTGTCCATTTCGACGTGACTTTCGAGGTCCATAGCTTTAAAAGGCATAATCGCAGTACGTTTCCGATACTTTTATTGGATGCCCAGGGGCCTAATTAAGTTAGTACGATTTAGTTCGGTGAGCTGCCAGGCCCTCATGAGCTAAAATTAATATTTTTTCAAAAACAGATTATTTCACGTTGTCTTTAGGGGGCATCAGACTAGCTAAGTCTCGTTAACCGATTGATTGCACTTTACATAGGGGTGCAGATTTTGATACATCTGTTTTATGACGTCATCTTTATATGAATAAAACAGGAATCCTGATAACTTAACCGGCCTTAGTGATTGTGATAGTTTTTTCTTGCGGTTCCGAATCTGTTCTCAGAACATGCTAAATTATATCGTCGCATAGTTAACCTCCTAAGTACAGAGCATGAAAAAGACCTTTTTTTGAAAATAATATTAATTTAAACTCGCGGGGGAATGCAGCTCGCCGAACTAAATTGCAATAGATTAAGTAGACTCCAGGGTATTCAATAAAAGTACCGAAAGCATACTCCGATTATATGTTTTAAAACTATATACATCGAAAATCACATTGTCAAAAATAGACAAAATTGATTTTGAGCGTCCTAAACTTTAGTTTTTACGCAGTTGTTTCGAGTCGAATTTTTAGTGAACATAATTTGGCATCTTGGCATCTTTTCTAAGAATAGTCTTGATTTTTGTCACTTGTTGAAAATTAGTAGTTTGGAATTCCCATTTTTGGGCTACAACTAGGTCACGTGTTAATAATTCATGGTTTGTGGAAGGTTTTATTTTTGCCGACAATACACGAGTATTTCACTGCTTTGGAATTAGTTCGGAGTTAACCCCATTGAGATAGCCCCATATAAGGGGTTTGACAAAAAATGGCTATAATTGAAAATAAGTCAAAACAATAAAAAGGTTTGAATAAACTCCGTTAAAAGTTTTGAATAGTATAGCGGAGAGGTATTAAGTTAGATGAACTTGTTCGAATTGGCAATTCTACCATTGCTGACCAATGAAATGAAACCAGAATGGGGGTACTCGGTATTGATGACCTAACATATTCCATACAAAATAGCACGATGAGAGCACATAAGGAATATATACACCAGGTTCCACCTTAGCGCACCAAGACCACCTTAAATACACCAACATTTTTGTTTTTGAGATTTGAAAAAAAGGGTTCGTGTTGAATGGGGGCATTAAGTAGACCCCAGGGCATCCAATAAAAGCATCGATAACATACCCGGATTATTTATTCAAAGCTATGGACCTCGAAAATCACATTGTCGAAAATGGACGAAATTGACTTTGACCTACACTGCACTTTAGTTTTACGCAGTCGTTTCGAGCCGAATGTTGTGAGTGCACCGAACATTATATGCAAGTTAGGAGCAAAAAAAGCATGTCTAATGGTAAAATAGCCGAATTTCTTTTAACGCACCACGGGCCACCTTAGCGCACCAAAACTTCCTTAACGCACCACTTTCTTTTCGGCGAAAGTGGCGAAAAAAAGTCGCTGGGCGGTTTGTAGTCAATTATGCATTTTGGACATTGGATGTTTTTCACGTGAAGTGTTTAAATGCCTAAATTTAGGTTTACGAAAGTGGTAAAAAACTAATTGACTCGAAACCGTCCTGCGATGTGTTTGTTGGATATATTTACTATATATCAGTATCCGTGATAATTTATATGACTGGTAAACAATTATTAACAATGGTAAGATCTTAAAAAGTGCAAGTCAGAACTTCAACATTATTGTGGGTATTATTCGTTCCTTAACAATCCGCAATTTGTGTTGCGGTGTCGTTCGATAAAACACTGTAGGTTTAGTTCAATCATCTACACTCAAACGTTTTCTTATTATTAAATCCTATATCTAATCTCAGTTGGCACATTTGCCACATTCGTTTCGAGTGTGTACAAGCATTTATCTGTACGGTTGGCAGGGAAAAATTTCAATTACCATACCTAATTTCCGTTTTCATTTTTAGTAATATCTAAGAATTATTGACTAAAATTTACAAGATATGGTAGTCCTTTATGTGCGTCGTATTACGGTCGCATAGCATGTTGTAACTAATATTATGATAACATGGCTGAGAAAATATTAGCCAACAATAGTTTAATTTTTCTCACTATAAATACATATTAATATATAATGACGTTCGTACCCATATCATGTTCTTTTCCTAAAATTAAAAATGTGCTAACTAGACGAATTACTAAGTTCTACGGTAATAGTCCGCTCCATATATATTCGACGACAGACTTGTTTTTTCTGTCGGATAAAAAATGGCATATTTAAGTTCACTTCTGTTAGTAATTTTCGGCTCGAAGTTCGCTAAAAAACATCCACAAGACAATTCTATGCGCGAAATGTTGGTCAACTTGTTCATAAGTAAGACATGGCTGACCTAAATAGTAAAAAAGTGCTACTAAAACTCATCCGACACACTTCCGGTCTAAAATTTTCGCAAAAGATTCTGCGCGTAATTTAAGGGATGTGTCAGGGCCATTATGACGTCAGTTTTTTTAGAGAAATTACCGCCCGATGATTGTCCATGTGCGCTTATGTTCTCGCAAAAGCGCTGTAATCGTTCTGTGTTTCGAGTTAATGTTCCTATCTCATCAATTGTGGATGTGAAGAAATTTTTAAATGAAAAATGTTTCGCACAGAAGATGTGTTTGCAGAGCTGAGTAACACCCAATTACGGTGATGACTTAAAACCGTCCGATTTGAAGAGGCCAATTGCTAGCCTTTAAATTCCACGCGCGGTGATATTAGGTGTACGAAAATTAGGCCCTTTGATCCGTGGTTTTCTGTTTCCAATGCTATTGGGTCTATAAATTGTATCTCAATAAGATAAGAAAGTGAGGTCTAGTGGAAAGAAACATGGAAAACCACAATTAATCTGAAAAGATCGTAAAAGCTGAAATCGATTTTCTGATAGAACGCATATAGAACGCGCATATAGAACGCACTGTCAAATTATAAATAGCTGGTCGATGTAAGTTTTAGCTGGTCGAAGTTTTAATTTTTAGTTTCACTTCCGGTTTCACTACTTAGATTTTTGAGGGCATTTGTGGACTAAAATGTATCACATGCAAAAATTCTATTTGACTCTGAACTCCAAAAAATCAATTACCGGTTTTTAGGTAGCAGCAGTTCCGGTGGTACTTCTGGTCTAAAAATGTCGTAAAAATGCGGCGTATAATTAAAAAAGATGCGGGTGGTTGGGCCGCATTCTCACTTAGCTCTGCTCAGTTTCGAGTCAAACGCGAAAAACTGGCCGATGACGATGCACAGGAATTAACGGGTGAATCGGAAAATTGTTTTGTTATGTTGTTGTACGAGATGATAAAGAGATTATAAATGAGTTCATCGAAAGTTCCATCGCGGAAATTTGGTTATCAATTACAGCTTAACTGAATGATGGAACCTATATAAGCGCCGGTCAGAAAGAGGAGGATGTAAAAGAGGCATTTCATCACTTAGAGCCTTTAAAACGGTCAAAGATAGGGCGCTCCTTTTCAATAATACGGATTTAAAAGGAATGGAAGAAGATCAACTAGCTAGATCAACACCTTTAGACCAAGTTATCTCAGTCTTCATCCTCTGCTCCGAAAGGAAGAAGGATCAGTTACGAAGAAGTGCACACTTCTTTCAACAAAGTGTGCGTAATGTAATACGAAAATAAACCAAAGCTTTTCGAATTAACAGCGACGATCAATACGTTCAGGATGAGAAAGAATGGAAACGGGAAGAAATCCATTGAAAAGCAGGTTCTCAATGGTAAAGTAGAGAGCCACAAATGAACAGACGTTATAACTAAGAAAGCTATAATCCACCACAATTAGGACGACATAAATACAGACAAAATCAATAAGGACAACAGCAGTACGGATACCGGTCATCCTCGAAATCGATCACTACTCCCTTCCCCACATTCAGGACCTCATTACGTATCTAAAGAAGGGAAAAGTGTTCACAGACATGGAACTTCAAGGATTTCATTAAAATGTCCAATTTCAGTTCAATGTTTGACTGGTGGAAGTGCCTTCGCGGATCAAGTAATATACTTCAGTGATTTATTGATACAAAGTTAGTCAGTGGAATCAAATTGAAGGAATCGAACGTCAGATCTTGCGGAGCATGGTGAAGGGCCTAGTATGTATTTCGAAAGATAGGGTGGATTCATTTGTTTGTCGAAATTATCAGACATCCCCAGCTGCTGAGATTTGCATACGAAACGTATATCGAACTGGCACAGCACCATCTAGTATAGCTTAAGTCGATGCACGGCGGATTAATAACAATCAACACAGAAAAAGGGGATAGAGAAACATGAGTCACAGATAACAAACTAGGGAAACATCAGAATGAAAGCTGTGCCACAAGAGATATTACCCAATACGCTATAAGTAGTGTCATAAATGTGAGAGCTATTAAAACTAAAAAGTATTGCGTACTGGACATGAATTTTACACGTTTTGTATGCGAACTAGAAACGAATTGAATCCAATTGGTAATAATGGTAGCACAGGGAAATTTTTTGTTAGTAAACAATTTATAAAACTTCATACATAACTAGTGCTAATAATCTTAGTGAATAACAAAATATTCAGTCTGTAGCGGGATCAAAAAGTAAACTTAAAATTAAACATGGTTGGAGCTAATTTTCAATTAAATATTGAACTCTCTCTGAGATACCAACAACTTTGGCAGTGAACTGAGCTTCACTTTTGGAATCAATCTCTTTGCCACTCATAGTTTTGTTAGCGTTAAGACCCAGCTGATTGCTGATTGCGATTGCTGTTTCTTCTGAGTCACCAGTTATCATTTTGACTTGTACTCCGCGATCTCGAAATTCAGCGATAGCTTAGTTAATATTTTCAAATTATATTTCAAATTTATAGTATACTTATACGTCACAGAATGTATATACAATATTTACCCTGAACATTAATGCACTGTGCTGTACCGTCTAATGCATAGATCAATATATAAAATGTTAATAAAAATGACCTAACGTAAACGAACAACAATTTAATATCGCTTTAGAAAAAATTAGCGATATGGTTTAATAATAACAATACATCATGTATTATTACATTTGATTAAACGGTAACACTTCGTAGATAACTCCAATTCGATAATTGGGATCAAAGCGCCAATAGAAAGACCACAATTTCCGTTACCAGAAATAGGAGAGTTCCATCGAATAATTGGAAAGATAAAAACCTCACACAGGCTTGAGCTTAAAGCTGGAACTCGGAGGCTAACTTCGAAGGTCATGGATCGGCCAGTGTGCGTGAAGGCTTGGTGCCATTAAGTGACTAGTCCCAATTTGAACGGCAATTGTAATAGAATAATTATAAATTAACTGACTAAATACATGATCCGGTTTCTTGAATAAAATCCCATCGAGTCCTAATTAAGGAATGTATGGTTTTGTTTAACCATACAGGGGGGGAAACTTTTAGACTAAACTGTAAACCATAAGTGCTTTCGAAAGTCAGTATCAAAAACCGGGAGAAAAAATGTTACTATACATAAGTCCGAAGATCATATCGGTATTTTACGGTGGTTGATTATGCAGGGAAAAGTATCGGAAATTTTACTTTCTGTACTAGGAGTACCAGAAAATTATGTATAACATTATTTTCACTAAACTACTTTGGCTCACTTTCTGGTCATCCTCAGATTTACTTTCATCATAACGGTAAATTATAATCCTCTATAATTTTCGGGTAAATTGGAACTAAGGATGTGTCAAATGAGCGGATACATAGGCTTTCCTTCTTACAAATTTGGTGGGGCGAGGTAGTACCATCATAACTAAGTTAGTACAAATTATTATTTATTATTATGTAAAAATGTCTTCCTCAACTGTAATTTAACTGGTAAGCCAGTTGTGTATCCTTAACGTGATCGTAATTATATCTACAGTGTCGAATTTCTACTGTGACTTCTACTAGGACGGTCATATTATAAGTTGGCCAAAGTAAACTGATGGTGATTTCAGAATAACTTTTCCGCACGAGTCCAAAATTGAAACCTCTCTAGCAATACGATCCATTTTTCGAAAAAAAAGACTTCTTGAGTAATAGCCGTGTTCCATACATCTGCGCTTACGAGTTAAGTTACAGATTAGGAAGACATTTATACTTAATTTAATTCAATCATTTCTACATTAACTCGGCCGACAAAATTGGTAAGAAACGCATACACATCTACTCATCTGACATATCATTAATCCCAATAATCTAATTAGGCATATAGCTATATTTACATCGACCATGATTTACGACAATTTTGGACCGTGGGTCGGAATTGAAATGGCCACATGGGTTAGTAATTAATATGCTGTAATCGACATGAAATTTGTCTGGTACCGCAAAAGCGATCTGACCCTCGGACATACATATCTTCTCCCGGTGGAACTTCTACTTTAATATTTAGTCGAAAAGTTCCGCCCCTCTAATACGAATTTAGTTAAATAAATACGCAAGGAAATTTAAATCAACGCCTATAAAGCCTGGACTTAACACACGAAATCATATTAGCGAAAAACAGATATAATAAACGTATTACGAACATACATTGGAGGATCTGATTGCAGTAATGACTATACAGAATAGTAGAGCGAAATATATATATATATATGCGAAAGAGTTGAGTATCGAGATATTAACCCGGACAAACAGTAGCACCTAACAGGACCGGATGAGCACAAATGATAACACGCATGCGTTAACCGTAAAAGTGAGTTAGTATGAAAGAGCAGACATACAATAGGATTCATGAAAATTAAAAAAAGGGAAAAGGAAAACAACAAGTACTAGTGTTCTCGCGCGTGCTATTTGTTATTGTTTTCTTGCAATCCAATCCTGATGGTATTTACAAAATGATTGTAGCAGGTCATGTTTCTGAAGAGTACATGCTCGTCTTGTGGTTCAGACGGGTTCGATCAGTCTTCTAGCTGCATGTCAACATTTCTCATGTTGTCACTAGATTACATTTTCTTGATTTAATTAAATTTAATTAATTATTTCACTGTGTGCTCTTCCAGCTGTCTTTGATTGAGTAGTACTTTCCTTCAATTATTTTATGTTTTTATTTTCCTTGCAATTCATATTCTGAAAAGCATCGAATTGCAATCGTATTTCCTGTATTAGAAATTATTTTGACTCAGTTTTTGCTTCTCGTACTCGCTATTGAATCCCCGTGTTACTGCCTATAGTGTTTGGTTATCGCTTGCTGATTCCCGCCTTTAAGTTACAACCATTCCTGAGAAGTTTTATTGATCTGAATTCTTCTCTTCCGCGTCTCCTTCGTCTCTGGATTCTTCATTGAATTACCTGTTTTCTTCCCGTTTTATGTTAGTTCGCTTTGTATCTGTTTCAGCCTTGACATGTCTTTTGTATTCTCCGGTGCATGTACTTTTTCAAGCTCCTTCAATTCTTATTTTCACCGCCATTTTCCTCCACAATCTTTTAGAGCTCCTTGTTTGTTGCTCCTCCAGGTTTTTGCTCCTCCAGGTTTTTCAGCAACGCTGCCAAAGTAAGTCTGTCATTGTGCTTATCTTATCCGATGTTTCCCAGAGTACGTGCGCTTCGGCTCTTTCTTCACCTGTTTTAGCTTATTCATCGACTCTATTATTTCGTGGCCCAACTCGAAGGTTCTCCCAGCTTCATAGAGATTTGGAATTCTCATGTAGTATTTCGTGAATCTCACTACTAGATTAATTTCTTCCGTATAGTCAATATTTGGACTATTGGAGTATTAACATACATAACTTAGTGTAATTTCCCCTTGGGACTCAGTTGGCTAACACCTCCCGTAGGTTTACAGTTCTCACATGACCTGGTAGATCAATTATTATTAATTCATTAGGATAATCAGCTCTCCTGGATTGATTATCCTTAATTAATTAACATACTATCAGACGAAGAACCTGCCCATTCAGCAGGTACAGGTAAGTGTCATTTTTAATTACTATTAAGAAAAGTTAAATTAATAGTTTGATAGTACGCGTGTGCGACCAAGTTTCTCTGATATAAAACAGTCCAGTTCCTTTCATTGAGATTTATGACTAGTTTTATTTCTCCATCATCCCATGGTTTCTCTTTAATACCTCATAATAATCACTTTACATAAGTAAATAGTCAAAATTATTGTTCGTGCATAACTATCCGTGCAATTAT
>SCLF01169878.1:0-10161 GCA_004367975.1 Mesochordaeus erythrocephalus
TTGGACATACTGTAATGAGATGAAAGAACCGCAAGGACAAACTCTATCAGACAAGCGAAAAAAATATAGGTTCCCGGGCTCCCCAGCGACGGGGGGGGGGGTCTGAGCTCGGATAGGCGTGTAATATATATGAATTTTTCACTGTTCACACAATTCATCAAAAAGTGGAGTTTTTTACAAAACAATATGGAAGACCGATGCGGGGTAAACACCCTTACACCACGTGCAAGTTGAATTTAGTTTTAATTTAACCAGTATATACTATACGCTACTATACTAAATCCAAAGGGGATATGAACCAGGAAGACTGTTAGACTTGAGTACGTAGAATTTCAAAACGATACGGTGTATGGTTTTCGACGGAAAGTGGTATCTACTGGTTAATATTTGCATTTCAATATCACCGTTCAATATTACACTATCTCTATGTTACTATCATGGCTACCTCTAGATTAGTAAACTTTCAGTCAAATAAATGTGGCTTACTGTTGAGATGTGACTGGGATCTATTGGGTAGCTGACTTCTCTAGAATTGTTTAACTCCTTCTTTCCCAATTTAGAATGTCCCTCAATTCTATTCCAAAAAGTGACCGAAATTTACGTGCTTGTTTAATATGCTCAATGGTTAAAACACTGGATCAGTTCGATCGTGATGGATGCGATAACTGTGAAAGATTCTTGAAATATCGAGGCAACAGGTACCACTTTTAACAATTCCCTCAGGCCCCATTTTGTACATTTTTGGTCGCGGAGGTTAATCGAATTATTTCAATTTCCAGAATTCTAATATTGGTTATGTTTTAAAAAATGCCAAGGTTGAATATGCGTTTTAATAATACAGACGGAAAATTTCGAATTTTCGGTCAAAATTTCAGGTCGGTAGAAAACGCAATAAAATTCTAGGCGGATGCTGCTCAATATTTTCCTATCTTAGACACTGCTGTGTTAACCCTGTTGGCGAAAAATGGAGAGATGTGGATTTTCGACCACCAAAATGGTTACAGTTTTTGATACTTAATCCCCAGGAGTTAGAATTTAAAATCAGTAATACAAACTGTATCTGTGATTCCAGAAAAACATTCTTTATTTTGGGAAATTTCTCTTATATTCTTTATATTTGACTTTGAAGGACATTTATTTTGTGTTTTAAAAATATTATCTAATTCTGATAAAGGGTTCGATAGTTATGGCCAAACCCCCAATCAACAAAACGAAAATTGGAATCAATAACTGAAATTATAATTCTTTCGAGTTGGGGTTCGAATGTTGATTTCTCATCCGAGTTTGTATTACATATAAACAACTACATTGCGTACAAAACTTCTGACCAATCAGTTCTCGGTTATAGTTGCATGGTAATTCATATTTAATATTGGATGACTCTAATAAGAGAAGGTGACCCTTAAACTCATAAGAAGAGTCTTAGAGAGGCTCTTAGGACTATAAAGTGTTTTATTCTTACTCCTAATGTGTACTTGGATAACTTATCGTTATCAAGCATAATATCAAGGATCTTACAGAGACTTTTAAGAATAAGACGAATCTTAATGAGTATCCGAAGAAGTCTTAGGAATATGAGTCTTAATCTTATAAGAAGAGACTTACATTACACCTGAACTAGAAGAGTTTTAATTTTATCATTGTGAAGTATATTGGAAGAGTCGTATGCAGCGAAAACTCTTATTCTTACTCTTAATGAGTATTTGTGGGTCTTAAGCCTTCGCAAATATTACACGTGGTTAAGAAGAGCCTTAGCCTTATCGTTATCAAGAGTCGTAAGCTTCGACAATAGGGTTAAAAAGAGTCTTAATCTTATAAACGGGACCTTTGCTCTGGTAAGAGGAGTCTTATTTTATAAGTTGATCAAGGAGAGTCTTACCAAGTATAATGGGAAGAGTCTTTCAAAAATTCTTAAGGACAAAACGAGTCTTAGTCTTACTCCTAATGAATATTTGGAAGAGCCTTATCATACTAACAGAGATGTAAACATCTCGAATAAGAGAATGGGACTCTTACTCTGATATGATGAGTCTTACGTTACTCTTATACTTACAAGTACAATTTGAAGAGTCTTATAAACTCTTAATGAGTATGGTATTTGAAAATACTCTTATAAACGAGAACCTTGCTCTTGTAAGACGAGCCTTATTTTACAACTTGATTAAGGAGAGTCTTAACTACATATCAAGTATGATGTGAAAAGTCTTACTAATTACTGCTTGTTCAACACTTGCTCAAAAATCGAATGTGCTCATGAAAATGTATATATCGGGAAGCCTTCAGCAAACCCGCATGCCAGAAATAAACTAATATTGTTCACAAAATCGGATGTGATACCATGGGAGATACCACTCCTGGCGACAAAAGGCTGGTCAGACAACAAATAAAGAACTGGAATGATTCTTAAGATGCCTTTTGATTGGAGTACGTAAGCTCAAGCGTATGCGTATGGTAGATTTGTTCAAGAAATGATTACTTCTATAACAAGAATAGAAGCGCGTAAAACGAGAGCCAAGATTGATATCAAGATCAAATCGATCATTGAACAATTATAAATTGAGGATTTACTCATGCTATCAAAGGCAGTCCGCGGAATACCGAAATCCGGAAAATGGGCAGAAGAAGAGTCACGACAACAACAGTTGGAGGGAATATGCGTACACTGGAAAAGCAAAGGAAATATGTAGCCAGAGCCGAGAGCTAGTTAGGAAGACGTTTCCTGCTCATGCGGGAAAATACGACCGACATGACCAAGATGTTCAACAAACCATCAACACAATATGTAAGCAAGAGCAGAAGACTCGAGAGCGATGGAAGGAGTGTACTGGCTTACGTGGACGCAACTAGTGGATTCCCCAAGAATACCCTGTGGGGAAAAATAACTTATGTGTGCAAAGACTTATTGAAGCGGAAATTAGTCGTCGAAAAGTAAGGAAGCTAATAGCCATAGAAAGCATATGGACTGAAACATATGAAGGATCATCGTTAGATTCAGAATTATATTCAACAGATAATCTAATTAGGCAAGTAACACACACAATGGATCAGATAGAATGGATGCTTGGGCCATTAGTGATTGGTACGTTAACATTTGAAAATGGCTTTCTCTCATCAACTAATGACAATCCGTTCATCAGTTTTCTAGTGTCATTATCGGGGGATTTTCGGTATTGGTCACAACTTGCAATGTCAGGAAATCTGAGATACTGGAAGAAAAGTGATATGGATTAACATCACTTTACCAATAAAAAGAAGGAAGATTATAACTGGCCAAACAAAGAGGACTTAATTTGAGCTAATTGGCAAGAAGCACATTATAGACACAACTTTACAGTTACAACTAGAACATAAATGTGATGTGCGAAGAGTAGTGTGGACAAAGTCTAAGGGAAGAGTATTAACCTTTTTCACGATTTTTTCAGCGAAGGACTTTCTTTCAAAGGCATAACATAAGTTGAAGAGTTATATTCTCAATTGTTGAAAACGTTCACTGAATGGTTCACTGTGACATCATGGATATCCGCGGGTATCTGGATTGGCTTGAATGGTACGAAAGACTTTCCGCCTCACTTAAAAATACTCAAAGTGAGACAGTATTTGTGAAACATTGGATACAATTCCAAATTAAAGTCATGCTAAATCAACAAAAAGTCAGGCAGATAACAAATATGCAGGAGTTGCAAAGAGATTTTCCTTGTATGACGACAAGAGCCACTAAAGCGGCGGCGGCGGCGTCCAAACCAAATGGCGAGCCAAGATGCCAGTCAAGAATCCTGGATAATGAGGATGAACGAGACAGGGAAATCAACGATCTGCGAAGGATGGTTCAAGAATGGACCAAAGCAGCCACAGGTGCTGATCGGAAAATACAAGCATATAGAATACTTGAAATTGAGCAAAACAAGAAAATGGAATTACTGGAAAAGGGGCTGAAACTCTTGAGGGGACAGATTGTTAACAACAAGACACCATAACAGATCCAGTTAGGGGAATACGAGGTTCCAGCAGTGGCTAATGAAATAACACTTGAAGATAGTGTAAATGAGGAAAGTATAATGAATCAGTGAGTTGGGGAAACAATGTCTACCTCATTACCGACAACCTTAACTCCAGTTCTAAAGGAAGTACTGAAGACAGGGGTAGAACTGGTTGAGAAAGCTGTGTTTGATAGCTTACAAGATAAAGCAAACGAACACGAGATAGTAATCAGAAAGATGGCTCAAACGCTGAGAGATCATCTACACAACTGCAGAGACAGAAACGACCAATGTGGAGCAAATGGCCCAAAACGGTGAGATGTACCAATGTCAAAATGACTTAGCAACCGTCAAACAAGACCGAAAACGGGAAATAAACTTGTTGCAAGACAAAATGGTAGACGATAACTACAAGTTACAACAACAACTTGATCTCGAGAAAAAAGAGCTCCATGAGAAACTGGAATCAATGAAAGTAGTTTTCCAAGACAAATCAACTTGGCAAGTACTGATGAAATCCAGTAACAGAACAGAGATCGAGAGGATCTTCTATAACATTCGTAGAACGCAAGCTGAAAATGGTTAGGAAGCCTGGTGGGATCAAAAAGATTAACAACAAAACCTACAGTGTCTGGAAGACATAAATTACTATAATCATTGTTGTAACACTATACGTTTTATGCTTACAAATGTTGGAAAGCATTCAACGGAAGACTTCATCACCAAAGCATCAAATATGCAAGTACTCCTGAAATATATGCTATTGATTATACATCTCAGGCGGGGTGGATAACGGTCCTAATGTATAAACCGATTACAAACTTGCACAGTTCCAAACCCTGATTGGGGCTCATGATCGAACTTGGGAGAACATTCAGTAGCCAAAGGAAGTAACAAAGTATATTAAAATACGGGCTATGTGTAGTTCATACTCTTCGGGATTTGGTCTCAAGATTCAAATTAAACATTGAGAACTGGTATTGTAAAACGAGAGAAATACCAATGCAAATTACACCAACAGGAATGCTCCGAAGACCGATAGTCTATAAGTCAGATGAGGCTTTGATTAAGCAAAACAGAATGTTTGTGATTAAGACATTGGAAGTGATTAAGACATTGGCTCAAAAGTGGAGCAATTACACTTATGAGAGATCATGAAGATACGGAACTGCAAACACCGTTGGTGTTAGCGGCGTTAGACACAAAACCTAGAATATGATGATAAAGAAGGAGGTTGACCTACTTTGGGTTTGAGAATATGAGACTGAAATATTTTGGCATGCCCCTTGGCTTATTAAAAGCACCATCCCTATTCCATCTGGTAAATGTGATGGTGATAAATTATATCCGAAGAAGAGAAGTCTTGGCCTCACTCTATCTAAATGATAGGCTGTCTATGGTAGTGTCTAGACTAACACAATAGTAGCCAACTCCCACAAGAATACCATTGAACTGTTTCTTGGGAGTAATGTTAGTCATAGGCACAGGGGGAGTAATATCACTGGATAAGTCAGTAACAGACCCTCAATATGAGCTTCAGTTCATGTGAACGAAGCTTGGCTAGGTACAATAGAAACAAGAAAAAAAAGAATGCAAGAAGCTGGTGAGACTGCGAGTAATAGCACTCAGCTTTCAAATTGCCTGTTGCCAAATTAAACGTTACAGCAGGCAAATGACGAGGGTAATAACGGAAGCAAGTAGGACTAACCAATTGCGTTGAACAACGATGACTTGTGTAAGGAACCGGAAAATGACAGTCACTGGATTATCTTCAGATAAAGAGATCTTGGCTGCCAAAGAAGGTAGTAAACATACACAAGGTGGTATTGCTCACGGATAATTCTCAAGCAGCAGCAGGGTACTGTTGGTTTATACACAAAGGTAACCAACAAGTTACAAAATACTTTAACGAACAGCAACAAGTCTGCGAAAATCACAACAAATAAGCATATACCATCTGGTTTGCTTTGAAAGAGTTAACGTTTTGCATAAGAAACGAGTAACTATATTCTGTGATAATCAGAGTGTAGTGTATTCTTTCAAGAACTTAGAATGAGATCAGGGTGCAAATATTTGCATTTGGACATGATAATGTAATAGAGCTCGATATATAGTGGATAGCAACATAACACCAATTAGAAGACGGCGCTTCCAGACGAATCGACTTGAAGTTTATGCCACGAGAAATCTCCAATAAGTGGCAAACGTACCTGAAAGTTCCGCTTCACGGTTGATGCCATGGCAACATGCGAAAAAACGAAGTGTTCGAAATTTGTGCCACGGTAAAGACCCGAACAAGCTTGGCTAACGAACTTCTTCACTCTTACGTCACATCAGTTACGAGGCGAGATGGTATATATTTTCCCACCTAAACACATACTAGCGAAAGTGCTTACGTATGTCCAATGTAACTTAACAGCGACAATCATGGTAATAGTGGGTCATATATTAGCGGAATGGCCATTAGCATTAACCTCTATAATGCGGAAAATGGAGGCAAATGTCTTGATACAGAAAGGTAAATGGTACGGAACGCCGGCGTTGACGATGGTTCCGTCGGAATTGAGACACGTGATAGGTAATTCCAAGTTATTTAAATCATTTAACGTAAAACCCCAGAGTGTAGTGTATTCTTTCTAGAACTTAGAATGAGATCAGGGTGCAAATATTTGAATTTGCACATGATAATGGACTAGAGTTTAATATATATGGGACACCAATTGCGTCGGAAGAGAAACATGGGATAGGTAATTCCAAGGTATGTGGGTCATTTAACGTAAAACCCCAACGTTTTGGCTACGATGGAATTGCTAATGTTCAGAAATTTTAGAGAGAATATTATGGCACGAATGTACCAAGGGAGTAAAAGCACCCTAAATTTAAGAACGTACTCATAAGAGAGAGAAAAATGGCATATGAACAACATGCCTGGAACACGGACTTACAGTTACTGGAATAGTCAAACCAGTGGAGGGCTGAACAGCGACACGCGTAAGAAAATGAGAGCGTTTCAAATGATTCATTAGTGGACGGGAATAAAAACCAGTAAAATAATTGTTTAATTCAGATTGAGATTATAAAACTTCGGAAAATGTCTGATGATGAAGAAGACTACGGAATAGTCGCTCTTTAATGCTTCAAGGATAAAAAGAAGCGGTTGGTAGATACGGCCAGAGACACCAGATGTCCTGAGAAAGACTTATCTATGACGAACAAGTTGTAAAAGAGTGTCAGAGTACGAAGACAGTCAAGGCAAGAGAACTACCCAATAAAACCTTGGCAATATCTGAGCAAGAGGAAAACACCTTGATAGACATGGTACAATGAAAACAACAGTTAC
Source organism: Mesochordaeus erythrocephalus (assembly GCA_004367975.1). Lineage (NCBI taxonomy): Eukaryota > Metazoa > Chordata > Appendicularia > Copelata > Oikopleuridae > Mesochordaeus > Mesochordaeus erythrocephalus. The sequence continues at coordinate 7,318 of SCLF01169878.1, forward strand.
ATAAGCTAGGTAGATGAGTGTAGCTGAAATGTTGTTACGAAAACAGCACGGAACACCCCATAGTTAAGAGGGGAGATCAGTATTTCCGAAAGTGGATAAATGCGCCGCCGTAACTGGACACTATGTTCCCCGACAGGGAAAATCTACTAATCGTTCGTAACAGCAACAATAGTAGATCTTGACAAGATAAGAGATCTATGAAATACACCCGTGTACATATATTCGGGCAAGCAAATCATATCCTTAAAAAGACTGATGTTTTAGTCTCGGATGCAACAGTAGCAGCAACAAAGCATATGGGGGGAATGAAAGAAATGGCTTATGCACCGTTAAGAGCCAAAATGTCGGAAATCAATCGACAAGAAGCGCATGGGGATGATCTGCTTCTGAAAGTTGGCGAACTCCCTTGTAAAAAGCTTCAGTTACTTCACACCAAAGAGGAAACATACAGAAAGTCTCGCAAAATACCAAAAATGCCACTCAACAAAGAAGTAACTTATCCATGAATAAGGGCTTGGATAAGGTAAAAGTTTGGTCCATACCGAGATAAGATATAAAGCAAACGGTAGAAATCCTTAATATGATTATTTCGGGTTAAATCTCAGCCATTGGTTGAATGGCGGCGGTTTAAATCAAAATATACATTCAATGACAGCCCAAATGAGCTAAGACGAGCCCAATGTTTGATACAATCGTCTAAGGCCCTAACAACGCTAAAACGGGCTCCGTGACCAAAAGTAACCAAAATGGTGCCTGTGAGATAGTAAAAGTCACCAAAATATGTTTAGAGACTTGGTGATTGAATGCACGTCAGCAAGTTTTGATGGACTCGTTGGTATGATGAACCCTCAACAGTCATGGTTTGTTTGTTTTTAGACACTGGTTCAAATCTCTTTTCCAATTTGTCTTTCATTTCGAGCTATCTGATTAGATGAAAATTTTGAATTTAAAATTAATCAAAAGTTCTGCTTCTTTTCGACCCCATCTCAGGTGGCAACTGATAGCTTAACCATCTTTAGTGAGTGTTATAAACAAATTTATTGCGGTTCCGTTATTACGCAGTTGTTTCGAGTCGAATTTTTAGTGAACATACTTTGGGATCTTGGCATGTTTTCTAAATCATAACTAGATAGAAAAGTGAAAAATTCGATTGTTGAAAATTGTGTACTAAAATTGTGTTAAGGATTCGGGGTCGGTCATTTACGAAGCTGACATCCGTGCGTGTTGAATGTGTTCAATTTCGGGGGAAAATCTGACATTTAAAATATGGCAATTTTAAAATTTCACTAAATTTTAAAATGTCCGGTTTCCACGAAAACTTGACTCAATCGACGCGCACAGATGTCAGCTGCATTTCGTCTCATAGGATTGACCCAGAATTCCTAACCCGTTATGTAGTTATAGCCACTAGAATTAAAAATGTTATTTCGGGATTATGTCCGATTGGCTCGAAAGTGTACTTATTTGACGCGTCATGACTTCAGCTTCATTTTTTCTCAAAGGACTGACCCCAAATTCTTAACACGACGTGACCTCGTTATAGCCCAAAAATGGGATTTCTAAAGTACAAATTTTCAACAAGTGAGAAAAATGACGAATTTTTTACTTTTCTATTTTGTTATTATTTAGAGAACATGCGAAGATCCGAAAGTATGTTCATTAAAAATTCGGCTCGGAACAACTGCGTAAAAACCAAGGTTAAGGACGCTCAAAATCAATTTTGTCCATTCTGGGCAATGTGACTTTCGAGGACCATAGCTTGAAAACAAATAATCGGAGTATCTTTTCGAGGCTTTTTTACGTTCTGTCTTTAGATGGGTTAACTATACGACACCGTATAATTTTCGATATTCTGAAAACAGACTAAACCGGGTTAAGCTATCAGTTGCCACCTGATATGGGTGAGGGGCAGAAATGATACCGGTGTGATATAGTAATTATTTAGGGTTGCAAAGTGGCAAAGAATTGAACGTTTTACGCCTGGCATGTATGCTATATCTGTAAATGGTCGACTTCCAAATTCAATTATCCGTGAGATCAAGGCTTCTGGTGTTCATTATAAGTCACGTGACACGAGTCAAAAGATGCGCGATTGATCCATTTATTATTTTTCCCTTTCTTACTCTGCCGGACATGAATGAAATATATGAACAGACAACGAAGTCTTCTGTCTTCCTGTTTTTGATTTATTCAGCATTTTGCGTTAACTTCGGGTAAGTATTTTAGGCCGGAATGTTTTATAGTGAAAAAATTCTCGTCACACATTCCGTACGCTGAAATGTGTGTCGCTCGGAAAACATTTTCCTTAGTCAGCCCATAACTTCTGTTAGAGCGGTACTACGTCGAATTTGCCCCCAGGACCCCCGATAAACTGCCTTCCCGTATTTTAACGTACTTTTAGACCGGAAGTGGAGGCCAAAAACCAGAAATTTGTTTTTCGAATCGGCAATCAGACCAAATTGTTCAAACAAATTAAGTACCTACCGGTACTTAGGAAATGGCACTTTAAAATTTTTAGTTTTTTACAATTTAGGGCAGCTGTGTCTTAGTTAGGAAAACATCGATCGTTACTTCTAAACCGAATTTCCTTGGGCATTTTTCGGATAGCTTTCGACCGGATCATGACGTAAAAAACAAAAAATCGGCAAATTGTGCAAAAAAACTGGGAAAGAGTTACGCAACTCTCAATATTGTGTGTCAAATGTTAAATCTTCTAGACTTAATATTATTTTTGTTTGATTGGAAACAGCCTCACTTCAGAGGTCCATTGATGAATATAAATTAATATTCCTTACATTCTAACTTTGCCCGACATACATATAATTACTTAAAGCTTTTAGCTAA
>SCLF01169989.1:0-10161 GCA_004367975.1 Mesochordaeus erythrocephalus
GGTCAAAATTTCTGGTCGTTACGTAGCCTAAAATATGCGCAATAAAATTCTAGGCAGGAATGCTGCTTAACGTTTTCCTACTTATGTCACAGCTGTCTTAACTCGTAAAAAACTAAAAAATTTAAAGTGGTACTTAAATTTTTTAAGGATAGTTTTCCACTAGCGGTCGTCTCGGGCAACAATTTGGTGTGATTCTCGATTAGAAAAAAATTTCCTGTTTTTAGGTAGCACTTCCAGTCTAAAAATTATCGTAAAAGATGCTAGTCCTGGGGGGCATTCAGACGTAGCTCCGCTCAGTTTCGAGCACAGGAGTTAAGGTCCCTTAGATTTCGTGGATAATGGTCAAAAAGGCAAAACTTCATTGGAATAAACGTTTTCAGTTGTAGCTCATTCGCCAAGCATGTTGCGAGTTGTGTGTTCCCATTATGTTTCTGATTTTCGTTAAGCGCTATTTGGAATAAGAATCTGACTACTGACCAGATTTTCTCCACCTGCGTGAGCAGCATTGGCTCTATGTAGTTGCTAGAAATGTACTTCTCACCGTCATTGTGAATAATTAATTAGTTGAGTTTTTTAGTAATTCCAGCAAAGAGTGCCATACTAAATTATATTTGTGCTCTCTTTGTGCGCAGTTCCATCTTTTTCTACTTGCTGCTCAGCGGTTCCATGGTAATCACAGTAAAAAACTCCCTAACAATTGCAGCACAACCAGAATAATCCTTGTGGTATGACGTTGAACGATCCGTACAGCTGTGTTGCTCCTACTGTTTTTCTTCAGAAGGAATCATAGTCATTGCTTGCAAACCTCCCCATTCTACTTTTTGATTATACACTTTGGCTGTTCTTTTTCGCATTAAGTTTGTTAATGCCAATGGCCGTTCTTCAAAAATATGTCCAGCAATTACTATGCTGCAACTGGAACATATACTAACGCTTTTGCTAAGATATTTTTTGGTGGAAACAAGTAAAACATTTCCCCCGCAGTTGCTGCTGAGTGGTGGGCATGAATTCCTCATACCAGTTGATTATTCTAGATGCCCCATCCGCCCGTTGGTTATCCGTTGCAATCCAGTATATGTTGAAGTCTATTGCGTTATCGTGTGCTGATTAAAGAGAAAGATAAGTCAAAATCGGAGTGGCAGACATTGTTGGATTCCAATAATGGGCGGAGATCCAAACATTTTTTAATAATATTCGAAAAATATCAGCGGAAGACAACTGGAGGCCTGGTGGTGGCTCAACTATCAACAACAAGAAATACAACCATTGATAAATATAAAATTCTATAATCATTGTTGTAACACAAAATTTCTGGAACGAGATCGGGCGAGGGAAATCGTCTATGAGCCGAATAAGATGGCAAAGTATGTTAAAGCTAGGGCTAGAAGTAATTCATTTTCTTCAGGGGCTGTGGTTAGGATTGAAATTAAGCACACATTTGATACTAATGCATTTCTAATAGGTAACCTGACTTCGCAAAGTGAAACGTCTGAGGATCATCCAATGAAAAGGAGAAAACGCAATGTTAAGAGGGCGTCCAAAATCAAAACCCTTCTTGCTAAAAGGTACTTCCCAGTGCATACATTTTTTAATTTCATGACGACACCGCATGAGGCTCTAGTACTATTGAAGACTGACAAAATGACTATATTCAAGCGTTGAGAGGAGAAAAGTCACCAGTGTTAGACGAAGATGAATGGAGACCGAGGGAAGCAAGAGTCCAAGCAAAAATGAAAGAGATGGAAGCTGCCAAGTCATTTGAGAAATTCAATAAGCAAACTTTGGCAACAAAATCAAGGCGAAACTACAAAAGGCTTCGAATCGATTGACTCAAAAAATAGCACAAACGTGCAAGCTGGTTGAAAAACCAAAAATTATTACTGCCTTGCAAATGTATTCCTGCCTTATTGTATGTTCCTCTTTGTAATATTATGTGTAGGATTAAGATGTAGAATAGTAAATAAAAAATTATAAAAGAAAGACGTGGTAATTTATTAACTGGCTGAAAGAATTACGTTGGTCTTTAAATTTAAAACAAAGGCTTATATGAGTATTTTAAATACATAGTGCTAAGTCTATTTGAGTTTTTGGAAATAAAACAAAGATTTTTTCGAGTCACCAAAGACTTATCTTACTCTTTAGTAATAGTGTAAAGACTTTGGAGTCTTCTAAATAGAGAGCAAATACTCATTTGAGTCCTTTAATCCTAGTGCAAAGACTCTTTGAGATTTTGAAAATAGACCAAAGACTTCTTCTTGAGTCTCTTAAAATATGGCAAAGACTTATCTAGATCTTTGAGTAATAGTGTAAAAACTGTCTAGTCTTCACTGGAGTCTTTTTCAAAGTCTCTTTCAGTTTTGGAAATAGACCAAAGACTTCTTTTCCAGTCCTTTAAAATACACCAAAGACTTATATAAGTCTTTAAGTATTAGTACAAAGGCTTACCGAGTCTTTTAATATAAGAGCAAAGACTCATTTGAGTCATTTAAACATAGTGTAAAGACTGGTATGAGTCTTTCAAATGAATGCAAAGACTTCTGTGAGTTTTTAAAAGGGTGAAAAGACTCATTGGGTCTTTGTACAACCTTATAATTAAGACGGTAACGGAAAAACGGAGATTATTAAAAATGAAGCTGAAAAACGTGAAACGGATAAGGTAACCAATAGAAGTGAGAAAACTTAAAATAATCTTATTATGAAATTAAGAACGTAAAACGGAAAATAAAAACCAGAATCAATATTGAAGCATTGGACGATGAAAACATTGGAAACGATGGAAACATTGGAAACGATGGAAACGATGGAAACATTGGAAACGATGGAAACATTGGAAACGATGGAAACATTGGACTAGGATAACATAGGCAAGAGAAAATACAGCATAACTATGCTCATGCTCTGGAAAAGATGGTGGAAGACACTTGAAGAATACATTCCCCTTTATTAGGACCTAAATGGTGAAACAAGAAAAGAGATGGGATAAAGACATTCTAACTTTGCTTAAATTTGTACCACAATGGTACGCCCTGTTAACAGGCGAGGAGCAATGGTTCTAGATAGAAAGGAAAATTACAAGGGCCTTTATTTCATCATCAATGGTTGCATAGGAGTTGAGATTTATGGGAGTATTTTCATAAATTGTAACAAGGAGAACAAGATAATCCTAGTTGGGCTGAAATTTATTTCCGCCATGAACCGGATTTGTATGCGGTGATATTATCAGACTTTAAAGAATTATCCTTGATGATAATACGGGAAATACCGGGCTTAAGAAATCAGAATCAAGCATATGAGGCTCTGCATCGAGGAGTAGATATTTATTTGAAAATATAGCTTCAAATACGAAGGCAATGGCGAAAACATTCAGAGACAAAGGACTTATAATAACTGATACATTAAAACATCGACAGCATGAAAGAATGATCCAATAGAGTCATCGAACTCATGAAGCAATGCAACAGCTTAATACCAAGAGGATTCGAAAGAGCTTTTCTGGGAACGAAGAGAAGAGTCTTTTGACAATTGGTATAGTAAGACTAGGGATGCAAATTACGATGCAACATACGCCATCTGGAAAGGTTAAACAGCCGATAATCTTTAAATCGGATAAAGCTTTGCTTACACATAACAGAGATTTCGTTATTACGACGTTGGAAATTTGGCTCAAGACTGGAGCAACTACTTTTATGATAAGTTATAAAAAAATGATTAAAACCATGGCGGAACAACCGGCACCTTGTAAAATGTAAGGACTTCTGCAAATGTTGGAGGTAATTAAACTCCAAGACAAACTCAGCAAATTGGATGATATGGGGGAATTTAAATTGCTTAAGCTTGAATATTTTGGAATGCCATTTGGCCTGCCGAAGGCTCCATCTATATTTCAGTTCGTAAACTTAATAGTGATCAATTATATTTAGACGAGAGGAGTATTGGCATCATTATATTTAGATGACAAATTGTTTATGGATTCAGTGGAAACCATGGTAATGGCTACTTCGGTTCAAGATTACCCAGGTCCTGACAAAAATACCACTGAACTGTTTTATGGAGTAATATTGATCATAGCAACGGGATCCTCAATGTGAGTTAATAATTGCAAAATCCAAAGAAGGTGAAAAAAGTGGCGCTGTTTACAGATGCCTCTCGAACAGCAGCGGGATACTGTTAGTTTACACAGAAGGGAAATAAACAAGTTACCAGATATTTCAATTCATAATAAAGAAGCATATGCAATTAAAAACGGTTTTACACAAGAAACGGGTAACCATATTTTATGGAAATCAGAGCGTAGTGTACTCGTTTAATAACTTAGGTAGTTCAAATACACAATTGGATGAGATCGTGATGTAAATATTTGAATTTGCACATGAAAATGAGATTGAATTCAACGTATACTGGATAGCAACGGAGTATCCATTAGCAGATGGGGCATCCATAAGAATAGTCTGGAATGAAGAATTCATGCCTCAAGACATTTTTAATAAATTGCAAGCGGACTTGAACTGGACATTTACATTGGATGCAATGTCGACGAGTGAATATGCAAAATGTTCAAAAAACGTGTAACTAATTTGGCAGAGCAAAAGCTTTTTCTCGTTTTTGGTGAAAATCCAAGGGATTTCCAAAATTTAACTTAGCGTTCGGGCCTCTATTTTAATCCAAATTTTGTCAGTGTTTTGCCGTTGTATCATTGTCGTTATAGACAAAAATGGCGGTATTACTATCCATAGAACGCTTGAGATGGAAAGGAAGAGCGGTGGACAGTTTGTCCCTAAACGGTACCCATAGGAAATTTCGCTCCCGATATCAACTGGTTAATTCTACCCTTTTGTGTTTTTAGTTTCATCCTCGGTGTCAACGTAGTTCCCAAAGTTGTGTCTTATTTTAGCTCAGCTTGTTTAGCTTACCTACTATTAGTAGTTTGAACGACTGGCATACTGCTATAGCATGCTATATTCAAAACAGCCAAATACTTGCAATACTTAAAACTTTCAGTTATAGAATATTGAGCACTGCCATTTGTTGCTACCTTTCAAACTTTATTTATAATATATTATAAAGGTTTCGTGAAATTCTATGTCTCCAACATTCAAAAAGAAGAGTGCTCACCGTTTTACTACCGTGTATTATCAAAAGGTCTTTGGTATTTTAAACGACTTTCATAATAATATTTAACAAATTAGACTATATTGGCTCCGTTGCACAACAAAACAAATGGGAAAAGAATGATTTTCGTGATCGTGGCCGCGCTTATCACAATTCCATTCAAGACATAACATTTAACGCTCAAACAACGAGGGATCCAGGCGAGTTTTTACTGAGGTCTTGACAAATTTATGAAGTAGTTTTTCAGAAAATGATTGTGTTTATAAAGCAATGGTTATCGGAGAATTTATATTTACAGAAAGATTGCTCAGTCCAGTGGGGAATGGTACCGGTTTAACTGTAGATAGACCAAAAAAAACTGGTCAGTTGCGAAATATTTATGTAATATGCTCATCCTCAAATCTGTAAGCTAATATCGTATACGGCGTGTTTTTGGTATCTATTGTTCTTTGCCAGTCTTTCTTCATAAAATTAAAAAAACTTTGGTAAACTTTATTCTGTTTTAGTTGCAGCGGCAACATGCCTAAAATTCAGCAATAAAAAAATTATTATTATTTGTTTACAGATATATATTAACCAAGGTAATTGCGATAAACATTGAGGATCCATGAATTATTAGCATTTTTCATTGTATATTAATGTCACACGGGTGTCAAAACCGCGCCTACCTTGAAGTGGTCACTGATAGGTTAAGCTGAAATTTATAAAATTTCACAATATTTTAACACGTCTGTTTTCCCTCGAAATTGGACTCATTCGACTCGTACGATTGTCGACTACATTTCTCCTAGGATTGTCCTTGGATTCCTAACCCGTTATGTAGCTATTGCCACTAGAAATACAAAGTGTAATTCCCCCCCCCCTATATAAAGTGCAATTAAATGTGAAAAAGACCTTTTTTTTAAAACGTTAATGTTAACTTATGGGGGCATGGCAGCTGACCGAACTAAATCGTGCTAGATTAATTAGGCTCCTGGGAATCCAATAAAATTATCATAACATACTACGATTATTAGTTTTAAACCTATGGACCTCGAAATTCACATTGCCAAAATAGACCCCCCTATCATACCTTTTTTGGCAGTTGTTTTGAGTCAAATTTTTAGTGAACATATGTTTGGATCTTGGCCCGGTTTCTGTATCATACCAAATCTAAAAGTGAAAAATCCGTGACTTTGTCACTTTTTGAAAATGTGTACTTTAAACATCCCATTTTTGTGTTAAGAATTCGGGGTTGGTCCATTGAGAATATGTTATAGGGTTTGGCTTCATTATCAAATTTTAAGGGTATTTGATAGATTTTTTCATAGACCTGTTATGTAGTAAAGTCAAAAATCCGATTTCGTGAAGTATGTCGGATTGGCTCGAAGTGGGATTATTCGATCCGTCATGACTCAAGTTTTAATTCTTCTCAAAGGACAGATCCCGAATTCTTAACACGTGACAAAATGACGAATTTTTTCACTCTTCGATTTGGTATGATGGAGAAACCGGGTCAACATTCCAACGTTTGCTAACTAAAAATTTGACTCAAAACAACTGCAAAAAAAGGTGGGAAAAGTCAATTGTGTCTATTTTGGCAATGAGGCTTTCGAGGTCCATAGGTTTAAAACGAATAATCGCAGTATGTTTTCGATACTTTTATTGGATGCCCAAGGCCTAATTAATCTAGCACGATTAATTCGGTGAGCTGCCGTGCCCCTATCAGTTAAAATTAACGTTAAGAAGGTCTTTTTCACCTTTTTGTCTTTATAGGATGTTAACTGTACGACGCCATGTAATTGTGGACATTCTCAGAACATATTTGGAACCGAGGGGCCAGTTTTGACACATTGGACAGAATGTCCGATTGGCTGGTAACTATTCGACGCATCAGGACTCTAGCTTCAATTATTATCATGGGACAGGTCTCGAATTCTTAAAACGTGACCTAGTTATAGCCCGAAAATGGAATTTCTAAAGTTCAAACTTTCGACAAGTGACACAAATCATGAATTTTCACTTTTCTATTTGGTTATGGTATTATATAATTTGAAGTAACTCACTCTAAATTTTGGACTTTTCGCGTAGTACTTGAGGTTATTGATATTAGCAGGCGGGTGGGGGAGAACAAAATGCCTTTTTGAGGCCCATTTTTGCGATTACCTCCCGCTCTGGTTTTAATTGGTTCTCCGGGTAAGGAGAGAATCCAACTTACGTAACTCTGAATCATACTTAGTTTGTATTCCACATCTTGTATTAATTTATATTCTTCACAGCTTCTGCGGATACTTCCCAAATAGACCAAAGGTCATCGGGAGAAAGGTTTCCAAATATAATGTACGTGTAAGGCATGCTCTCGCCAAGTGGACTGCAAAGAGTGAGTTTCCATCTCCTTTTTGTTTGTCTTGCGCAATTTGCAGCAGAAATCTTACAACTGGTCTCACTTTCGCGACTTGCATCGCCGTCATGACTTCGATGTAGCTGCTTAACCTGTAAACATCCGATTCCTACATACTCAATATATAATACATTAAAACTTTTACTTGTAAATTGTTCTCAGACATGTTCCTTGAAGGTATAGCCGCCAGAGCTGTACCTAGGTGCGTGTGATGTAGCCCTGCATACAAATTAAGCATCTCGCTGTTTCTAAACTAAGGTGTCGTGTTATAGAAGCTGCGTTTACACCTAGAGCTAGAAGAGTTGCACAACAACTATTTCGCCCTGTATAATGTCCTGGTCATTTTTACATGCCTAAGGATTTAGCCTTTATTGTACGTTACTTCCGATATTTAGAAAATTAGACCATTCTCAGGTCGACCTTTATAGACCCATCTTCTATCAAGTGATGTCACTGGACAGTCCCATTGATTATTTTCTACCTTTGCAAGTGTTAACGCTTCCTGCCTAATACCCATTTTAGGCGACATGCGTCAATCCACCTACATCCGGTGAAAAAGTTAAGGTAGGTAAATTTACTAGCTGTTTTTTTGTTAAACAGCGTGTCCAATTTTCTACCTTTCCTATCTGTCCAAAGCTCCATTCCAAGCCTTCTAAGAACAAACCACCTTGATACAAGTGCTTGGTTTTCTATCCAAGGCTACTCTCATTAGAACAACTAATGTCCTACTTGTATTGGATGTGGATGTCGTTTTCGTGTCTTCATATGCTTAATCAAGTATTGAGCTTAGCATGTCCATTTGGATTATCTGGTATGGTATATACAGAATTTAAACGCCTGCACTCCGCCAGCGTTTTTGATTTAACCTTAAGTATTCATACTTAGTATTTGTACAGTCTTTTAAACTTCTTTAGCTCCTTGAGTTCGCTACTTGATCTATAACCTTCTGTTGGTCTTGCAGACGTGTATGTTGCCCTTTCTGAAGCTCTTCTTCGGTATCCTCTATCATTTCCTGTTCGTCGAAATTATTATTGCGAGCTTGTTGTACCTGTATTTTTGGCTTCTGAGCTTTGTACCAGAACGTCGCTGTTTTCTTCTCATCATTCATGTTCATTTTAAGTTCCTACCATCTAAACATGTTTATCTAACAACTTATTCATGAATACATTTGTGCTATAATTTTAACTAGAACAGTTTCAGTAATAACCATAACAGTTCCAACAAAGCCAAAAAACTGCTTGCGGTTTTGCATTAAATGAACCACACAGTTGACTTGTACCTAGTTGATGCTTTTCTTCTAATGGTATCCTCGTCATAGCTGGGAGATGATACCATCTCCCCTACTGTATAAAAACTCTTGCTGTAGTCCCGTTCATGATGTTTGTAAGTGCCAGCCGCCATTCTGCAAAACTGTGACCAACAACAACGATGGTTGTTGCTGGAAGGTTGCATTCCATGTATCTCAGACTTTAGCTAAGATATGTTTTGGTGGAAAAATGTATACTCTCTCTCTCCCTGTAACTTCATCTGTGTTATGGTAACGAAGTCCACATGCCATGACTGTTCATGTTCCCTCGATGATAGAAATATTTTGCATTCTCGTAAGTGGTCATAGCATCTACTGTAAATTTTAATTTCATATCAGTTTCCCATCGTTGGAAGACTTGCTGTGGCATGAACTCTTCGTTCCAATCAATGTATCTTGTTGCTCCATCTGCCAGCTGGTATTCAGTTACAATCCAGTAGATTTTAAACTCAACTGGTTTCATCTGCAAATTCGAAAATCTGTGTCATGATGCCATTTAACTGTTCATCCGAACTTCCAGATTTTTAAATGAATCAACCACACTCTGGTTATCAGAAAAATAGCAACTCGTTTTTTACACAAGGATGATTGCAGGTCTTTTACAGCAGGCAAGATAGTATACGAGTTTAGTTAACTGATCTTGTTGCTTGATGACTTCCAAAATTTGTTGCATTCCTTCCATCTTACATGGCGCCGATTGTTTCTGTTAAGGGTGATGTTGGTTCCTCAATCCTGGAAGTCTGACAGTGATTATGCATACAAGTCTGTTTCATGCCTGAAGTACAATTCCTCTCCAACTCGGGAGTTCATACTTATCATGGATCAACTTATGAAACCAGCCCCAAAGGAACCAGCTTATTGTTACCCATTGGTGATGAAAATATAGACCTTGCATTTTCCCTAGCCTGTGCATTACCATTGATCCTCCACTCTTAACTGGTCTTACTGAAGGAGGAGTAAATTTAAGCGAGGTTAACATATCCTTATCCCATTGCCTTTCTTGTTTTTTCATACACTTACACTTTGGTCCATAGAAAGGTGAATGTTGATTACCTGTTGATCACCTTTAACAAGTACATTGCTGTTTGACGTTCTCTCTCGCTTGCGTTATACGAGTCCAGTTCATCCATTTGTTGATGTTATACTTCTTCCGAAGTTTATCCTTCATGTCTTAATCATAATTACACTTTTAATGATGTTCATTAACTTCCTGCAACTGGAATTTAATCAGACAAATTTAATTGAATAAGGTGCTTCCCTTACAATGTTTTATTTCGTCTGTAATAGTGTCTAATTAATACTATATAGAGTGTTGAGGAAGCTTAGATTACTGTGTCATGAATATTAGTATTGGTAATCTTAGAAT
>SCLF01170100.1:0-10160 GCA_004367975.1 Mesochordaeus erythrocephalus
TATGAAAGGGTTAAAAATTTTCCTAAATCATAACTCATTTAATACTGTATTTTAAGAGTATAAGTCCAAAATAATGGGAAAAATCCTACGTTTCATCGAGATTGGGAGGTCCAATATTCGAGTCCTTTTTAAATTACATGAGGGTGAGAGTTTGTTGAGTGTCTTGGACTGGTTTATCCATTATTCGTTGATCACTGCAGTACATGCTGAGTCGGTGGACCTGACTTATTCCGTTACTATGTGTCCCGATATTGACATTCTGATGATTACAGGCCTACTGGAGGACGTATTGGGTAATTCTTACACTAATAATTGGTTTGAATAGGCATGAGAGATTCGAATTGAAATGATGCGAATTCGACTATGCATAGACTAGAGCGTATTTATTTTAACTTAGTATATTTCAAGGAAGTACGTATCTGCTTTTTTACGAACAGACCGACTGTACAATTCAACCCCAAAATATAGGAACCTCAATGGAGGTGCATAATACTCTACATTATAGTTCCTACCATGTGAGTACATGTCAACTAAGACCCATACGATGAGAGTTGAACCTGTACTGTAGGTCTCATATGAGTTAAATACTTGTTTTTGTACAAAGAAAACCATGTTGCCGTTGTTGCAGTCATGGAATTTAAGCCAAATTGGGGGCAAGGTCATATTTGAAGGTACTTGATGATAAAAGTGACCGAAAAAAAATACTAATATCTTTATATTTAAGCATTGAAAGAAGAGTCAGGGGTTTGTGCGATATTAAACAGTGGATTGACCCCGCGCCCTGGAGGGTTTCGTGGCGATTCCACAAGAATGACTGAACAGCCATATACAGGATTCTTCCCCACTGCTGCACTTTGTAAATCAGAGTGTTTTAATACTATGCATTCTTATATATGTCAGTAGTAATATCGGACAGAAGCTTTAAACCTAGGACTGTACACGTTTGAACGAATGCTGTTATTTCTTTTCTGGATATTTATGTAAACATTCTGGTATTATTAGTACAAATAAATCATGAACATTCTAGGTGTATTACTCATTGTTAGTTAAGTCGTATTAAATGTCGTCCGACTTAAAATGTTGTTGTTATTAAAATAGGTAGTTGGCTATATTTGAATTCTCCCCCGATTCTCCTAGACCCGAAGGGTGCAGAATGACTATTGCTAATGTTTGAAATATTGTTAGCGCAAGGATATTTAATTACCGTTGAAGACGTTGCTATTGGTGCTGATTTAGTTCATGCCATCCTGTGTAATATGTAACATCAGGTTTAGGACACTGCGTGTGGTTTGACCAGAGTATATAACATGGCTCGAAACTGCGTCATGACTTGGTATTTTCCGTTCCGCAGCTAAATCTATCTAAAACCATATATTTGAGCACAAATTATGCTGATTTGTGAAGGCAGGCGGTATTTCGAAAGTCGATTGGCAACATAAAATTGAATTGGATCTAAACAGGGCAGTTCTCTTTCCTCTCAAGGTTTAAAGTTTTTATTTTCCTCTAAAAAGTATGTTTTTAAGGGTGTGCATGATTGTTTAGATGACTATTAGGTGTTAAAATTCGGTGAAATGGCTGACTGAGAAGACTGGATTGGTAAAATTGTTGATTACCCGAAAATGGGGTAGATGATTGACCGAAATGTTTATTCCTCTTTGTCTGTATAATTTGTGAGAAGTCTCTGACAGAAAACAGTAGATAAGGCCCGAAAGTGAGAGTGCGCATGATATTAAATAGAGAAGCTTAATTGTCTGTCTAGAATGTGGTGTAGATCGTGCCTGCTTGAGAACCGGGGGTTTGTGAGATTATAGGGTTTATGTTACTTAAAAACGTGAAAAAACCGGAAGTTTATTTCCTTTTTTTTTAAAAATTGAGGGAAAAACTAGCCTTTAATGGCTAGCAGTGAATTTTTCCCGACCGCCGATTTCACCCGAGTGGAAATCCGAGAATAGTTTTGGGATCTGTTGATTGTGTATCATCTAGATACAAGTTTTTATGGCTGAAAAGAAAATTAGTGGAAATGTACTAATGGGTTGCGCAACTTGTACCATAACAATGTAGGGGCTATTTAGATCTGCTAAGATTCCCACTGAAGTGCCGTGCTGCCTATTTCTGCAAAACTGTATAATAACTGTGTGTTATATTTTAGAATTTGACCGAGTTGAAAACGTAACGCTGATCTGCAACCGAACATGAGCAATTTGAGCGCGACCCGAGTCTATGAGTAAGTATGGTTATATGTTCAGTAAAAGCTTTAAGTACTTAATAAAACCTAAAAACACTCAGAAATTTACTTGGTGAACTGGCGATTGAGGGAATACTGTTGAGAGCTGATTATGAATATCAGGTGGGCCTGTTTTGATGCGCTGAACTGTCTAAATAGTCGAAAAACTCGTATGTATTTTTTTCCAGCAGTATCTTTTAAACCTTATCGTATATTAGATTCCAAAAGAAAAAAGAACGTCCCAGTTGAATGACCAATTAAATTTTTACCTACGTTCCTTTAATAAATCAGTGAGATCATGACCATAGTTTTTAAGAAGAATAATCCCTAAGCGCTCGTTTTAGTTTTTATTTTTTGTGCCAATTCACTAGGGGAATAATATGAAAAATGAGCGTTATTTTTTGGGAAGGAGTAGTGCCTAATGCTAAGACTAAGTGCCAGAGAGAGAAATATTCCCTAAATGTTCGACATCACGCCTTTTTTAATGTACATTTATCTGGACTGCCAATGGGCAATAAATCCGATTATTTAAGAATAAATACAGCCTGCCTGACCAGTCTCCGAGATGAGGCGATGACGAGTTCTGGCAAGTTAGCTGTGTGGAATCGTTATCTATTCGACGCGCATCGAGAAGGGAGAAAACAGCTTCGGACCATGGTAAGTCAGTGATTCGGGAATAGCCGAGGTAATTATCGCTAAAGTCTACTATTCCGGTCCTCCAAACTAAAGTGGAGACCAATAGGTAAATTATGACTGAGATTGTTTGAGCTTGAGGGTAGAGGCAGGGGGTAGAGGTCGAGTACACCGACTCCGAGTTATATCCGACCTTAGAGACAGGGCGCACCAGTCATGGCGGATATGAATTGAAGGAATCACTATGATTACTAAATTCGCTTAAGTCGGGCAAATTGTAAGGGATGAAATCGATATGAATTGAAGGAATCACCATGATTACTAAATTCGCTTAAATCGGGCACATTGCTAGGGATGAAATCGTATTAGAATAATCTTGGTGATTAGGGAGTTAACGTTGGACATTGTCCAGCATGGAAATGGACAAATCGGGAAAATCTTAACACAATTATTTGTAGCTTTGTGCCACGATGACCCGCATTTATCTGGTTCTCAGCCGCAATCCTGCTGTCGTTGACCAAGTGCGCACTGCGTGCACCAATCTACGTTTGGATCAACTCTTTGTGCATGTATGCGATGCTGTAAGTCGGTTGTCGACTTATTCGGGCCGCTCGAATTCCAATCTTCCTCCCGATCATGTTTATATGGATCTACTGTTTGGTGTTTCTATAAATTACCAGCCGTTGGTTGCACTCAACATGACAGATGATTTCTCTCTCATAGTCGATATTTACGGTAAAGCCGTGAAAGGTTTTGCCGCTCATTTAAGTATTCCACGTATCAATATCGAGGAGGTTCGAAGATTTGGGATGATTACTGATCTTCCTTTTTCTCCTCTTTCAGCATATCTGGCAACCAGTCTACCCGAGCGTATTGTCGATTCAAGACAGGGGCCAATTGCTGTGGTGGATTACGAAGTTACAGTGGATATAGACTTTTCCCTGACTCTAAGTGAGTTGAATCACTTTGATGTTCTTGATCAACTGGTCCCCATTTCAACTGAGAAGGCACAGCATTGGTTAAAGGGGCTAACCGATCAGCACATCTGTGCCCAGTGGATGCTCGCGATGCGGAAGCAGTCTCAATGCGACACAAACATGATCGACCCCGTTAACTGCGAATGCGAAATATGTCGAAAAGTACTTGAAGGACTGGATATCAGCCCAAACTCTATTCTCCCCATGAATACTATGTATTGCATGGTCGATATGCTCTGCGAAATCGTGCTGGAGGGAAATTATACTAGAAGTGTTTTTCAATTCAAAGGAAAAATGATTAACAAGCGCAAGGATGGGCATTTGAGATTGATCGTAACCATGCAGACAGAAATCTTGAAGAAACCACAGTTTTTCAAGTCAGCGTCCGATGTACAAAGTGTCTATACTCTGTTTACTGGACAGAGACAAAGCCTTTCCAACTTATACGATATCGATTTCAATGAGTTCGAGGATTGGGTGGAAGAGGCTGTGCCGCATATGCTGAGGTTTTTAAGAGAAAGGAGATGGACTACTGTTTTTGAGCAGTGGAAACTCGGCGCAAGAGGATATCTCACATTTGGGTCCGACGAAACCATAGGGTGCACCGTATTGGAGATATTGCACGAGATGTCAGAGATAAACTATGCCACCTTTGTTAGGAGTGGTGAATAAATATGTTTTAAATTTTCCTAAAAATATGGAGATAATCCTGTGTAAGAGAGAGGAATAGACGACCAGTAAAATGAACATGTTCAGGAGATTATTATCATTGTCTCATTTTTATCCGGCTACTTTCTGAGTTGAATTTGCTTTCCAAGAAAGTAATCATTAAATCCGGCTATTTTTATTCTGTTAACACATGATTAAATTTAGATATGATAGCTTAAATCAGTAGATCCTAGATGCGTTTTAAGTACACGCGCATGTTAGGCGTTATCGCCGCTGCCCGAAATCTAAAGTGAGTGTATTCGTCGTAGAAACTTACTTAAGCTGACCTTCAGCTCTGAAAGTGCACAGTCTGTATTTGTCTGATTCCCTATGGGTTAGGCTGAGTTTGCCGCCTGGACAAGCATATCCTAAATGACTAGAAAAAATATATCCTTATTTCCGCGTGAAACTTACATGAACCGATATTTGTACTCTGTTAACCACACATCTTAAGTCATTTGTCCGTTTTCATTCCCATTTGGGTAGGCTCCTTCAAACTCAAAGCAGTAAACCAATTAGCATAAAAGCTATCGTACTTACTGTAGTGGGCAGGTTAGTAGATTATTCCCAAAAAAAAGGTGCATAATTATTGAAATAAATATAAATTGACCCAATCTAAGAAAGCAACATTATCCTCACTTGGAGCATGGATATCAGAGACTATGTGGGAAGAATGATGATCCAATTTGCTGCATTTCGGCACATTGTATAAACAACCGCCTGCGTTTTCGGGCCGTGCTTGTAGGTGCCAGATTCGTAGAGGCGGTAAGGGACCACGAGCATATTTACGGTGAACGATTTCCCCATGATATACGATCACTGGGCTATTATGGAGCTGATCTTAGTGCTCTAATAGCTTTATATTGTGACTTGGAAGGAGACAATTATACTGTGAAACCGGCAAGACTACTTTTCCTCGTATGATTGTTGTTGGATAAACGACATAGGACTAGAAAGTATGCTACTTGGTTTCTAGCTGTGGTGAAGTGCGCAGCAAGACTAAGTTCTAAGCTACATTAGGTAATTAAGAGTGAAATCTCTTGATTAAAACACTAGTGTGTGAGTTCCCTTGCGAACTAAATCGATGTCTAAAGCTAATGTATGTCATAGTACCCTCATTCTGAAGAGCCTATTGTAAAGCATTGTTACAGCTGCTATTTGTGTATTTACCCATGTGAACAATGTTTTTCTGAACAATTTGCTGCTCAAAAAAAAATGAGTATTAATGATAACCGAAAGTTTCCGAGATTTTTCTGATTCGTCTATTTTCCCGTGTGTGTGACCTAGTTTGCAAAATCATTTAGACAGATGCTGGGGAGTCCCTTTTCTGAATGAAAACTACACAGCTAGGTCCGTTTTTTTTTGTGTCAGAGGAAACTTATGTTATGGTAATTAAAGCGCGAATCTTATATTGTGTGATTGCGGAATGATTATGGGGGGTACTATGGCAGCTGAGTTAGAGAACTGTATGTACAGAGAGTTGCTGCGGACGGAAATCGCCCAGTTCAGCTAGAAACCAAATTTCGTTATGTAAGGTTAAGATAAAAAAACCGTGTATGAACCAGAAACTCTGCCTCATTCATTCTCTTCAATAAATAATGATAATATGTTAAATGAGTGTTTGATTAACTTGTATCGTCTATAAATTTGAGATCTTAAAATGTATATATTCTTAAGATTGTGAGATTCTAATGGCGACGAATTTGGATCATTTCCGCTTGTTTTATGTCTTGTTCAATTTTCCAGTTTGTGTATCTTGCTCTTGTTCTGACGGAAACCAGGAAATGACTCTGATTATTAAATTAGAACTGTGTTTATTATAATGAATTGTGACGGCGAAAATAACAGATTATGATGGGAAGTTGAAAAGCATAGTGAAAACATATGTGCTTATTTTAACTAACAGTTTTAGGGTGTTAATATTCTCCCATTTGTTAACAAGGGGAGAAAGTAAACTTCGCAATGCTTCACACATATCCAATAGTGCCGGAGTCATTTAGTTTTTTTTTTACTGAACAGAAAAGAGTTGCTCAAAAAGTCACTCACAGGTGTGCACGTGGCCCGCCACCGTCCCCCCGAATCCCCACGCAGCTGGCGTCAAGTCAAAGTCACATCTGTACCTCCTATGCAGCCTTATTTGAGATGAAACGAAAAAGAAAAAACCCCATCACACCGATAACTCTCGGATAAATGTAAGTTATGCATTTCTTATAGTTGCAACGAGTGATGCAGAAAAACGCGTGTACACTGCCCATGTGTCTCGAGCGCCTTTAACTTTTTATTTGGAGTAAATTTATTTTTTAATAGTGGCGCCCTAATATGCTCGCTATTTTTATTCACTAATGGTAAGGCACCCTAAGGTTTTAATTTAAAGTATAGTTAGTAATTATGAAACGAGTATTAACCCTGGTGGCAAAATTGGAACGTGGTAGGGTGGGTATTGATAGACCTGATAGTGGCGCCTAAACATGCTCGTCATTTGTGGTCATTAATAACTGACCAATCAGTGGTACTTTTTATCTATTCGACGGACATTATCCATGGTAGCCCATTTGCAACGTAGAAAGATGGGTATATATAGCACTATGGACCTGCGAGATAAGATAATTGTAAAAGCACCAACTAAAAAAAGCAGAAGCAAGTAGTGGGAAACTATAACGAAAGGTCCATATTTACTTCTGGTGTCTTTGGAAACAGCTCGTCCACTTCTTGGTTATTGTAGAAGTGGTTGAGATCCGTCAGGGTTCTCATAGTAGCATCATTCATGTTTAGCAGATCATTAGGGTCAATATTGTTTTTCAACAGAAATATAATACGGTTGCCCATTGCACTGGTGGTTTTGTCTGATAGTTGCAATGATTTTTTACAAAGGCTGCAATTATTTGGGTTCATGTTTACCCTATGGTAGCACAACGAGTTAATATAAATATTAGTTTCTAGATCAAATTTGGTGGTGCCTAAATGTTCTCTAATTGAGACTGGTAGGGTATTGAACCAACTGGCATGGCAGCCTGGGAATGCTAAACGATTAGGCGATTTGTTTGAATCATTGGGGTTTTTTTCTAAAAGCGTTGGTGTTCGTAGCCCTTTTGCAAGTGAAACGTTAAATTTTTCTTTTTTCGTATTTGCCCTATTCATATATCTAGATCCGTCTGAGTAAACTAAATGTTTTTGAATGATTTGGAAGAGATCAGTAGGAAATTTATTTCGGAGAATTCGGTTTATCGTCAGTAGGCTCATTTTCCTATGTGAAAGGTGAATGGGGCACCATTCGCTTAGCCGAAGAAGGTCCTTCTGAGAGATGTTATCGTTTTTGTTCATTTTTATTCCTAAAATAAGCCGGATCTGGTCATTCAGCACTTTTTGCATAGTTTCGTAATGTTTTTTAGACCATTTAGGCTGAATGCCGATACCAAACGAGTAAAGACCGTAACTGTTGGCATATGCGACCTTAAGTAATTGTTTCTTGGTGCCTAAGTTAAGGAGGTTTTTGATGGCGAAAATAAGGCTACGCATTTTGTTAAGGATATGTGTAAATTGAGGATGAAAACTGCCTTTGTCATCAAATCTAAAGCCTAAAAACTAAGGTGGGTGGAAGGGCATTTTTAATCATTTTATTGCCGAAGACTATGATTTCCGTTTTGAGATCGTTAATGCGAAAGCCACAATTGCGCATATACTCCTGTGTATTGGTTAAAATTATATTTGATTCTGAAATAAGTTTTTCGGCGCTGGAGCCCCACAGGAGGACGACGCTGTCGTCGGCATAGCACTGACAGCGCCGTCCCTCGATCGGATTCCAGTCCGCATTTTTTGGAGCTACTTTGTCTATGAACCCATTTATCGTGAGGTTGAATAAGAGGGGACTTAAGGGGTCGCCCTGCATCGTTCCGATTTTCGGAATTTTGAAGACTTCTGATCTCTGTCCGTTAGAGATTAACTGCCCCTCGCGCTCTCTTAGGTGGCTTATAAAATATAGAAGTGTGTGTTTTTTTACTAATTTAGCTAGAATTTTGAGTAGTGATTTGTGTTGAACACAAAAAAAAGCGCTTGCTAGGTCGAGGGAAATTAAAATCGCCGCTGATTTTTTGTCGATGGAGTGAATCTGATTTAACAGTGCGGCTATAGCAAGATCACAGCCGAAGCCTTCTCTGAAACCGAATTGACGGTTATTGAGAATATTACGTTTTTCACAGTAAATTTGGAGACTTGCGGCAACCACTTTACCCAGAAGTTGTTGTTCCGATCTCCCTATGGCCAAAAATCTTCGGTTTTTGATAAGTTTAGGATCTCCCTTTTTTAATATGGCGATAATTTTGTTCTTGAGGAACCTGTCCGGGTAGACTCCCATTACCAGATAACGTTTGATGGCAAGGAAAATTAGTGGACGGAAATCCTCTGGTAGAGCACATAGAAATTCTCCATTGGTGTGGGAGTCTAGTCCTCTGGTTTTATTCTTAAGGGATGATAGACAGGAGTCAAATGATTTTTTACATGTTTTGTTGTTTGACCAAGGGATCAAATTGAGCTCAAAAGAAAATTTCTGGTGTTCTGGAATGTCTGGGATGAAATCTGCGACTTCATAGGACGGAATAAGGTCCAGGGTGTGAAATGTGATATTTCTATAGACATCCCTAAACTCATGTGATAGGTCATTTACAGGGTGACCCTCTTTTGATTGTGCAAGTGCCTTATTTTTAGGGTTTAATTTAGCATTCAGTCTAAAAAGGTCCGTATCGGAAAAGTTCTCGAACTTGGGTCTGGCATATTGTATTTTTTTGTCCTTAATATGACTTTTGTTCACTAGTGATTGAACTGTATTGATATATTTGTTGATGGTTGGATGATTACACAGAGGAAAGTTTGGGTCCCGTCTAAGGTGTAGAAGTTTAAATAGGGTGGATCTATAATATATGGTCGTATCTGAGGAAATTTTGGTGTTGGCGTAAATTGGGAAAGTTTTTTTGGAGATAGGTTGTAAAAGGTTGGCTAGTTCTTCCAAAAATAGGAAAAGGTAGTCTGAGGATAAAACTTCTTTGCAGATCACCAGGTCCGTATTAACTATTTCCTGGTCTCCATCTGGGTAATTGCCTATATTATTTGCGTCGTAGATGAGTAGGTGTTTTAATTCAATGTTTAGTGTATCCATGAGGGAAATGGCTAAGAATTTGGTCAGTTGGCGATTGAACGCAGGTCTATATTCTATTGATTGGGTACCTATTATGTTAGGTAGGGAATAAGTGGTCGTGATCGAAATGATGTCATGCCCGTCGTTTTTAATATTTGCCGGACCTGGAATATGTGTAACCGAACATTTAATATTTTTAGCGAAGATGATGTCGATCGCAGAGCTGATCTGTTTTTTGTTGGTATAGCGTTTATGGAAAGTTGGTAATGTAAGAACATTGTCATAATCCGCAAGTTGGCCTCGTATTTGCGGCACAAATGTTTTCTCATAGGAGTTCCTAGATCTTTTAATACAGCCATTAAGGTCACCCATTATGAAACTCGGGACCTTCTTCTGAGTCCTGATGACTTTATCGAACGATTGTAGGAAGTGTTTTTCACCTCCAATTCCCTCCCATTTGGCAGAAGATTTAATTGGCCTATAAAAGGTC
>SCLF01170211.1:0-10160 GCA_004367975.1 Mesochordaeus erythrocephalus
TGGAGGTAATTATTTATTTAATTTAATAATAAATGTCAACAATTACGATAACAAGTCCTGGGTGATAAGAGTCGATTCACCTTGGTTCCGGTGATTCAGTTTGGTAAGAAATTACAATTTCCTCCCGCCATTATAAGCAAATCAAAAGCTACTAAATGGAATATAAGGTCCGGCGTTAGGGAAAATCGGCTGATCGATCGGTGACAATAGTAGAAAGGTGTACGTTTAAAAAATATCTTGTATATACGAATCAATCTGCATGGATGTATCAGAGCATATTCAACGCATAAATGGATCGCTTGGCTGCCTATGTGAAGACCCACTATCGAACTCAAAAATTTGCATTATTACTTGACAATTGTACAGCAATATAAAAATTTAGCACCAATTTTTTGCCACCATCAACTACTGCTTACCTTCAGCCTCTGTATTTAGGGACATTTGCCAATCTGAAGGGAAAATATCGAAGCTGGCTAGCCGAGTTTCTAATAACCGATCAAGAAACACGAGTTACAGAAGAGATGGCAGTAAATAAAGTTGTGGACATTATTATGGAAATGAAGGTCCCCAAATTCAAAAAACAAGATACAGAGCCTTTCCCGATCAGTACTGAAGAAATCCTGGGCGAGTTAAATAATCGGCTTGAAAATTTGTCACTCAAAAATGAGAATGAGGTCAATGACGATCGTATTCCAGAGTCTACGATTTAAAGATTGTATATTACTCAAAAAGATACTAAATCGTAACAAAATACGCAGCCGAAAATGACCAACTATTTTCAGAAAAAAATAATTAGTTATGTATCACTAACTTATCTCTAGAATAAAGCAGTTATACTTCAAAAAATATCTTTTACTAAAATGGTCAAATGTGAGCTTTGAAAAAAATTATTTTTTGAACGGGCAGAGAAATTCTGAAAAAGTGAGAATATTTGGAGAAAATATTATTTGAATGAAATTTCGCGTTCGAGCCCGTTACATTCCGATTTTTCATACTTTATCGGTAAGCAATATTAATATAATTTTAACACCGTTAAATAGCCAGGTCGCACACCCTCCCTCGTTCAAATTTTCAACGGAAAATATTACTTCGTTTTGAATTGAGATGGAAAATAAGAGCGGAGGGACCTTTGTCCAGAAAGGCTCTCCAGTGGACATTTCGATCGGGGTATCCACTCGTTAACCTGTTGCTCATTTGAACATCTTGGTATCTTTCTTATTTTTCTCGAAAACTTTTAGAACTATTGGATGAGTAAGGATTTATCTTTGGGTTGTAGTACAGTAGCGTCCAAACTGGCCGTCGTACAATGTCTTTGCTACCTTTAAATGCCATTTTCTCACCCGTAAATTTTCATAACTAAAAAAAAGTGTAACTTGGAATTTTAGTTATTTACCGAATTCATAAAAAATAATAACTTTAATAGTATAATACGCCAAAATCTTTATTTCTCGTAGTAGTTCTACGTTTTAGCATGTATATCGAGTAGGCATTCATATTTTGTGAAGAAATGTTTACCTTTTGATAGGTAAGGGTTCAATCTTTCAATATATCAATTTGAATATTAGTCTTCTAGAAGCAACGTATTAGTGGACAATGTAATTGACATTGGTTTATCTGTAATTATCTAACTAATCGCGTGATTTCTCTAAGCTGTAATTTTGTCTGTACTTTGGTCATTAATTTGTGTATAATATTGAAAATAGAGTACGAAGTTCATGATATGCAGGTCAATTACATTTTCCACTAATAATAGTGACCTAATAACAGTGTCCTAATAATTGTGACCTAATAACAGTTACCTTGTAACAGAGAAAACAAAAATTGACCAAGAATTGACCAGAATTGACCAAGAACAACAAGTATCAAAATTAAATTCCAGATGCAGTTAATGATAGTTTCTACGATGTAATTCGTAGGCTTTACTATTCCTGGCTGGAATTCTCTCTAACTTATTATATCATATTCCCGCACAGTTGTATCTTCTTGAGAATGAACTTGCTATGCTGGCGTGTTTTCACTAAAGAACTAAGGATTAGTAGAGGGATAACGACAGGGAATGTACTGATAACGATCAACAGATTACTACATGATTTCCGCATGATATACCTATTAAACTTTTTGTAATTTTGGAAATTATAATAAAAGCTGTTCAGAAATAATATATGGTAATATTGTGGCATTGTATGATTATTTAAGTCAATGATTATCCGATGGGTCGATATTTGCGAGATGCAAAACTGGTAGAGATTGGAGCTGGTACCACTGAAGTCCGAAAAGTAATACTTGGAAGACATTTCAATGAATTATTCAGGGACTAAATTCTGCTATCCAACTGCACATTTATTATTAAATGCTACGTACGTTAACTCCTGTGCACCGTTTGAGGCTTTTAAAACTCATCGACCAGTTTTTCGCGTTTCTCGCGAAACTGAGCGGAGCTTGGTCCGAATTCCCCACCCCAGGACTCCCCCCAAATTCCAGGCCTCATATTTTACGACCATTTTTAGACCGAAAGTACCAACGGAAGTGCTACCTAATAACCGGAAATTCATTTTTTGGATTTGAGAGTGACATAGAATTTTTACGTTGGATGAATTTTAATCAACAAATGCTTTCAAAAAATCTAAGTGGCCCAATCCGTCGAAAAATTGACCAGGATATCGACCGACAATTTCTAGTCTGACGGTGAAAATTTAAACCAGAAAATTGACTTCAACGTCTACGAACTTCTTCAGAATAATTGGGCTTTCCGTATGTCCATTTCTAGACCTCAATCACTTTTGTTATTGAGATAACATTTATAGACCAAATAGCATAGTAAAAAGGCAAACAAATTAGTGATGGTTCTTGAGTTTTAAAAACTCAAAACGGTGCACAGGGGTTATATACCAAAAACAGTGCACAGGAGTTAATCTGTACAAACATTTGTGTTTATTTAAATACGCATAACCTTAATCGGTCCCTAACTTCTACACCTCTCCAAGTCGGCCCGTTCCGATTCCGAATCTATTTTCAAAATGTCCAAATTTATACCCCTTGTACAGTTAACCTCTCTAAAGACAGACATGTGAAAAAGACCTTTCTTAAAACGTTAATTTTAACTCATGGCGTTATGGCACTCACCGAGCTAAATCGTGCTAAATCGTGCCAATAAAAGTATCGCAAACATACTGCGGGTATTTGTTTTAAAGCTATGGACCTCGAAAGTCACATTGTCGAAATGGACACATTTATTCCTGTATTTTAGCTTTTACATCGTGGTTTCGAGTCGAATTTTTTGTGAACATACTTTGGGATCGTGGCATGTTTTCTAAATCATATAAAAATAGAAAAGTGAAAAAGCTGTGATTTTGTCACTTTTTGTAAATTTGGGTTACAACTTTGTTGGGCTATAACTAGGTCACGTGTAAGAATTCGGGGTCGGTCCTTTGAGCAGAATTGAAGCTTGAGCCATGACGCGTCGAATAAGCCCACTTTCGAGCCAATCCGACATACTTCACAAAATCACATTTTGTACCTTTTTTGGAAATCCAATTTTTGGGCAATAACTAGGTCACGTGTTAAGAATTCGGGGTCGATCTAATGCAAATAAATGTAGCTGTCATCCATTCGCATCGAATGAGTCCAATTTCAAGGAAAATCGGAGTTTAAAAAATGTGAAATTATATGGCAATTTTGAGTCAACTGGAAAACTTGCCATACGTCGTTAAGCATACATTGGCCTGAATTACCCGTCAATTAAATTCTGCATTCGCTGTTAAATAGCTTAACCAGTATATACCACACCTGCCTCATTTGGCGATCGGCTCTGTGTTTAAATTTACTCGAAGAATTGTATCGAGGACCTCCCATAAACCCACCCCTCGGTTTTTTAACGTACTTTCAGACCGGAAGTGGCGTCGGAAGTGGTGGCTAAAGCCCGGATTTTTTCTCTAATCGGGAATCGCACCACGTTGTTGCCCGAGACTGCCTCTAGTGGAAACGTATCAGGTACTTAAGAAATGGAACTTTAATAAATTTAGTTTTATTACAATTTAAGACAGCTGTGTGTCAATTTGGAAAACACCGAGCGGTACTTCTAAACCGAATTTGCTTGCGCATATTTTAGGATAAATATTGACCACTAATTCTGACCGGAAATGAACGCAAAAAACGAAAATCCGAAAATTGCGGAAAAAATTGGAAACATATTTCGCTTTCCGATATTTATCTCACCAACAAATTTATTTGGACTTGAAATCAATTATTGATTATCAATCTATTTAAACGTATCAATCTATATGTGTAAATCGGCACAGATTGTAGCGTAGGGGTAGGTCTATCCGTGCAGATTGCGCGTTAAAAAAACTGTACCTTGGAAAACTAATAAGTTGTAACAACTTTAAGTAAACTGTATGTTTCTATATTTTTCTTCTTTTTCAAAAAAAAATTAAACGTCTTCTACATTTCAGTATCTATCTCCAGTACGCCACAGTATTTTTAATGAAATGTTTAGCGTTCGATAGCATTCATTCCATATATCTATTTACATTGGCGATTAGTCTTCTAGCAGCTTCGTATTTGTTTATAATGTAATAAATTTGCACATCTTGAAGTGATTTTCTGTAACTATCCAGTCAATCTAGACAATTCTGTAAGATTATACGAAAACAAAAACAAATTTTTATTTAATTTAACACATTTTACGAAGTTGTTCTAGCCGGAGAGAGAATATGTAGTTTTCAGTTTACACTACTTAAACTTTCTAAAACTTATTCGGTACACGGTCATAATTCCAAGGTACAGTTTTTTTTTAATTGCAGTTCTTTAGGACAGTTTTTTAGGACTTGCAGTCCTTTATAATGCTCAGTTTGGACGCTACTGTACTAAATACAAAATAGTGAAATAGTGAAAATAGTGAAATACCATTAAATCGCCAATGAATTTATCTTTAAGCAGGTAAAATTTACTAGCGATACAATGTATGATTTCGAGAAAAAATGCAAGTGAAAAATAGATCGTCAAATGAGGCAGGTGCGGTATACACTCAAAAAACGAAAAGTGATATCTACTAGTTAAATACAGGGTGTTCCATCCAGAACGTAGGCACTTGGGAAAACATGTAAAAATTGGTAGCCCTGAAAAGGGTTGAGTAGATTATTATTTAGAGTACCATTTCACTCTATGTAACCACCGGAAGCATCGATAACTTGTTGACATCTACGCTTGAATGATCCGCATGTTCGCTGTGCTCGAAGCTCGTTTTCACCATAAAGCCGTTGCTGCATTTTCCACCATAAACCATGGTCGAGGGGATTCAAATCGGGCGACGACGGCAGCAAAACTGATTTATTGCCGGATTTATTTACCAATATTAAATTATATGTTCGGCCAACCACTTCTGACCTTTCTTTGACGTCCGGCAGGGGGCTCCATCCTGTTGGAAGCAGTAATTCAAGCTCGTAGGTTGTCCTTTAAAATTTTGATATAGCCATCGGTGTTAATTTTTACGTTCTCTTTAATGGACACGGGGGCATTTTCCGTCCATCTTATGTGACGGCTCCGAATACTATTATGCCGGCTGGATGCTTGGATACTTGATGGTACTTCAAATTATTTTCCACCATGCTCAACATAACATCCGTCCAGTAGTGATACTTCATTTTGTTTGGTGGGCAGTCGATTCTGAAAAACATTTCTCCACTGTAAATGTAGCCCATTTACTTCGTTATTTGATATTTAATTCGGCTCAAAATTTGACATCTCGATACGCGTTTTCTTTATTAATGTGGGATAACATAGTTTTTTGTGTGATAACGTTAGACTCTATCATCAAATCTTCCTTTATAATCCGAAAACATGTCGTTCCACTGATTTTTGGTCACGTGATAGATTTCAAACGGTAATTCTCGGATTTACTCTTTGACGGCCTTTATCACTTTTGCACTTCTAATTGAACGATAAGTTTTAGTCTGATTCTCTTCTCCAGACGATGTGGTACAAGATAAATCTTTTTTAATCCTCCAAATTAGGGCGGTAGACTATGAGGTGTTCGGATTCCCGTTAATCGGGCTATAACTTCCGCTAGAGTGATGCTATGCTTAATTTTCCATCCCGGACCCCCACCTAAACATTTCCCCGATTTTTTATAACGTAGTTTTAGGCCGAAAGTTGACCCGAGACGACCTCTAGTGGAAAAGTACAATTTAAGACGGCTGTTTCCTTGTTAGGGAAACGTTGAGCTGTACTTCTAAAACGAATTTTCTTGCGCATATTTTAAGATAACTTTGGACCTCGAATTTTGACCGGAAGTGAACTCAAGAAACGAAAAATCCGAAAATTAGGCAAATACTTCCCTACGAGAATTACTAGTATTTTTGCTGCGGATATGAGTATATGGACTTATCCATCTTGCTATATATAATATTAACATAATGCGTAGTCAGAATACATTCAGATTTGGTGCAGAGATCGAGAGTTATAGGGAAAACTCGGGACCAAATGAACCCCAAATTCCGTAGGCCGAATACGCCCATATTTGGTAGAGATAGAAAGAGGCCAGCGGAAGAGTAAATAGTAAATTGCATACGCGGCCATTACGAATAAGCCCATAAGTATATATAATACCGTAGTAAGTATACCCCATAAGGTCAGGAATGACCAATTCAAACTAGCCCTTATACTCCTATCAACAAAACGAAAATATTGTTGAAGAACTTAACTAATGAGTTTCACGAGACTGTCAAGAAGCACAGATTGCAGCGTATAGGTAGAACCATTCCGTCAGCGTGGGGGTTTACCATCTTGTAAAAACTGGATAGATGTGGTTTTTCGACAACAAATGGCTACAGTTATTGATGCATACTTCCCAGTAGGCATCCCCAGTTATTGTTCGGACCCAGTAGACGTCCCCAGTTATTGTTCAGATATTGGATTTTGAATGACCGTGATTTTCACTTTTTTCAATAAATTTGGTCATCTTTGGCGCAAGTGGTTGATTTGACACTGAATGTATATTTTAGCGTAGCGTTCGATTCTTAGTTTCTCCGGCCATTTTCTTGAAGAACAAATGACAGCAACCCATGACATGTTCTAAGATATCGACCAATTAAATCCCCCTCGCGTGACTCTTATTTTTAAGGTAATCTTCTCGTCTGTTTAGTTTTCTGTAGATAGTCTGTAAATACTGTGATGTCACGTAAATGTACCGAAAGTCTGATGCAGTAACTTGTGTTGTGGACTTGAGATCCATAGGTAAGGTGTACGCTTTGGATGAAGCGCGAATTTTTTTCTAAGCTTAAAACCTTAGAAAATTGTTTATTTGAGCGTCGCGTTCGATTAATACTGTCTCCGGCCATTTTCCTAAAGAACAAATGACAGTAACCCATGACACGTTTTTAAGATATCGACCAATCAAATCGCCCTCGCGTGACTCTTATTTTTAAAGTAATCTTCTCGTTCTCTTCTCAAATAATTCGCTCTTACAGTTTTGTAGACAATATGGAGTATTAAAGAATAAAACTACTGATATACTGAAATATGCGGCACATCGTCTGTTTAGTTTTCTGTAGATAGTCTGTAAATAGTGTGATGTCACGGAAATGTACCGAAAGCCTGCCGCAGGACTTGTGTTGTGAACTTGAGATCCAGACGAAGCGTGTACGCTTTGGATGAGGCGCGATTTTTTTTCTAAGCTTAAAAGCTATAACCACATCTCTTCAGTACTGCTAAAGCGAAGTTGCGCATTTTCTACAAGAGGGTTAACCCGTACGCTGAAATCTGTTCCGCTCGGCACGGACGACCATTAATTGGACCATAACTTCTGTTAGAACAGTGCTACGTCGAATTCACTATCCAGCACCGCCCCATAATCCACCGTTCCGTTTTTTTTTAACCTACTTTCGGACCGGAGGAAAAAAACCGGAAATTTGTTTTCGAATCGGGAGTCACATCAAATTGTTACCCGAGACGACCTCTAGTGGACAAGTATCTTTAAAAAAATTAAGTACTTCAGAAATGGCACTTTAAAAAATTAGTTTTTTACAATTTAAGACAGCTGTGTCATAGTTAGAAAAACATCGAGCGGTACTTCTTGCGCATTTTTTAGGATAACTTTCGACCACGAATTTAGACCGGAACTGGACGCAAAAACAAAAAATGCGAAAATTGCGGAAAAACGGGACAAATGCTTCCCATGTTGGGGAAGCATCCCTTGTTGGGGAAGAGTTACATAACTCTCAATATTCGCACGTAAACTATTTGAGAAGAACCCAAAAATATTTTGTGCCAAATGGAAAATCTTCTAGACTTAATATTATGTTTGAGTGTCGGGGTTTATCAATCTTGCTATATATAATATTAACGAAATGTGTAGGCCGAATACAGTAAGATTAAGTACAGAGGTGGAGGGAGATGAGGCGAACAATATGAGAGAAAAATAAACAAATTCTGATAAAAAGGTTTGATAGTTATAGGGAAACTCGTCACCAAATCAGAGGTAGAAGGAGATGAGCGGAGGAATATGAGATATAAAAGTACACATTATGATATAGTATTCGATAGTTATACGAAATAATAATAGAGTGCGTAGGCGGATTTTGCAAATAAGCCCATCATTAGATATAATGCCGCAGTCAGTATGCACTATAAGGTCAAGAATGACCTAATTTGACCGAAAACAGCTTAAAAGTTAGCAAATGTATCGAAAATTCTCTTTTCCAACTAACTCTTATAGCCTCAACCAACAACACAAAAATTGGAATCTAGAACTGAAATTATTGGTTTCACGAAAGAGTGCGGAGCGGCACAGATTGAAGCGTATGGGGGGTGGGGTAGTTCCTGCAGCGTACGGGTTAAGATAGTTTTCTACCCTAAGTCTTCTCACGCGAGAACTTTGTGTGGTTTCCAACACAATGAAACCGTTTCCGGTTTTAAGTAGCACTTCCGGTCTGAAACTACGTTAAAAAACGTAACAATTTTTGGGAGGGACTCTATTGTACCATTTAGGTGTGGAACGCTAAATTGAGGTCACTGGTCCTCAGAAGATCAATGTAAGGATGCGCTGAAAATCGTGAACATAGGCGTTATCCAGATGCTAAAATAGTTAACAATTATTCAGCAAATAACAAAACAATTAGATTAGCACCTTTTCTTCTGCACCATTAAAATATTCAGTACGGCACAAGTCTACCAAAATATTTATAATTATCTGGTAATTATTAAATTTTTGCCATCCAATTGAGTTGAGACCCTTCATACCCCTCCCCCCCTAGAATTTTACGCCGCTCTTTTCTATATTATTCTTTAGGTACCGTAACCGGAAGTACTTGGTAAAAATTAAAATAATACCTAGAGCTGTACAAAAATGGACATAAGGTAAACAGAGCTAAATTTGACCGCTTCCTGTATCTGATTTGCCATATCAGGTCTCATAGATCTATAGGAAGATTTGCCCAGAAACTTACAGGAAATTTCCTGATTTTTTGGATTCAAAAATAAATATATTTCAAAAACTTGTAATGACCCAATTAGTCTAGAAAAATTCGGATAGAGTACCGCAGAATTATCCTTAAAATATAGACATTGAAGAGAGGAAATACTTAGCAGACATTAATTTAGACTGACAAACGTTTCCAGCGTGAATTAACCGGATATTTAAACGTTCCTTCCTGAGAAACATTGGAGACTCCGGAGACAAAAACTAATATCAGATTCGAAATCTGGGGACCGGATTTACCCCTAGAGTAGCAAATTATCAAACAATATTAATTCCTTTGCTGTTTTTCGTGCTGTGTGAAAATGTGCACAAAATTCTCCAGGCATACAGTTGACACAAAGGGGCGCTGCGGAGTCAATGGAGAAGACTTAGGTCGAAAAGAAAATCTTCTTAAAAAATTGCGTGTATTTTATTTCGATGTGTATTTGTATATTTTTGTATTTGTTTGTATTTTGTATGAAATTTGTGTGTATTTTGTTTGTATTTTGTATGTATTGTATTTTGTATGAAATTTGTGTGTATTTTGTTTGTATTTTGTATGTATTTTGTGTGTATTGTGTCTGTATAGGTGTTGTATTTTATTTTGAAGTGTATCTCGTGAAGTAGGCAAATTGTAAAAATTTATATTGCCGAAAAATTATGTAAAACTACATCTTTTTGAAAAATTTTCAAAATTACGTAGTTT
>SCLF01170212.1:0-18024 GCA_004367975.1 Mesochordaeus erythrocephalus
CACTTTTCCCAACAAATTGTAACTAACTGGGGGTTTTGTAACTAACTGGGGGGTAACTAACTGGGGGTAGGGACTGTATTCCATAATCATAGTAAATTTTACCTCTTTTTGATAATATATGCGACTTTTTGATTGAACGAAAGCCAGTCATTCACCTCTGAATCTGCGTAGTTCTGGGGTTTAACTTGCAGGGGTTTAACCAGCAAATTGAATATATTTTCCTTGTTTTGCTTTTGTTGAGTTACCGTCAATACTGTTTTAAGCAACTTTGAATAAACTCTTTTTGTTGATTTTAGTAATCAACTGTGGTCTCTTAAGCTCGCTTGGATTTATATAAAGCCACTGGCCACCTGGATTAAGGTAATTTGGGGATAAATTAGGCTTATACATTTTGAGTAATACACAGCTGCGCCCAATACATTGCACGCTACGTCAACATTTTGGCGCCTTAGGTTCATTATGGCCTTGAATCTGCGAACTATTCTCTCAATCTCCAGATCTGAATTTTTCCCAAGTTGAAAACCAGTCTTTTATGGTACCAGTCTTTTATGGTACCAGTCTTTTATGGTACCAGTCTTTTATGGTACCAGAATTGATTTTATTTGCTCTGATCTTCTAATCTTGGGCTGCTCTTTTGCCTTCTGTTTGTTCCAATCCAGGTTGTTTTTAGCTGCTTAAACCTGGACTTTTCTTTTCTAATCCATAATCATTATTGGAAAGACATCTATTAACTCGTGTATGGAGTTTATCTGCCGAACTGTTTTTTCTATATGGATTCGATTTGGAAATTTGTCATTCATTTTCACAATTTCTTCGTTGTTATTTCCCTTTTCTAATCTTTCATTCCACCATTTTTGAATGTTCGGTGGTTGTGGAAACATTTCTGTTCCATTCTGTCCAATCCAGAACCCTGCCGGTATCCATAACTGGCCCATCTGACCACTTAGTTCTTGGTTCCATTCTGTTAGCGTTTTCAGCACTTGACCCGATAATGCCTCCATATTTGTCTCTGAAATATTGTCGTTTTATTCTTTTTCTAGAAAATTTCTAGCTTGCAAACAGGTCAAGTATGGTAGTCATTTCTTTCAACTTTTTCCACACTATCTTTCTTATGTCTGAAGCAATTGCATCTGCACCGTATTATTTCGATCTAGCAATTCGAACAAATTTCTTTTTGTTTGTCCTGGCTGAATTTCTTCTCTTTTTATCCCTTTTGCAGTATAATGATGTTTTCAATATCTGATATTTTCTGATATCGACCAGTACGACCAGAATCCAAAGTCACCTACTAATGGTAGCAATAAACTAATGAATGGTTTACGATCATCTGGTGTAAGAAAACTAATCTCAAAATTGAATGTATCAATTTTTATCGATTTCTATTTTTTCTTTTTGTTTCTCGCTCCAGGTCACATCTGATGCAAAAAATGGATCGTTCATCATTAGATTCTCATTATCTGGTCTCAGATCTACTAGAATCATTTCCATGTCCAAGATATCCGCATAAATAATTTTCTTATTCTTCAGCTTATCTTATTTATTTTTAGAGATAAATTTCTTGATCAATCCTTTTGGTAATTCTTGTCTCAGGATCTTCACATCTTTGTTGTGTCTCTGTTCCCGAACAGCTTAGCCACGCTACTTGTTTTTTGGTTTGGCCATAATTCGGTTTATCTCATCCGAATCAATGTCTCCGATTTTTTCAACTATAACTTTTGCTTGGTTATTTTCATCAATGTTAAGCATTTGTAAGAAACTAAATTCTAAATACGTATAGTCTACTTGATCTGTTCGGTTTCGAATGTCTTCTGTAGTCCCATCCAGTTTGAAATTCTAATGTCTCAAACTGCTTTCAAACTCAATCCCGCAAATATATTCCTTGAGAATCGGTGTTTTTTGCTAGTGTATAATAAATCAATGTCCTTTGAGTTTAAAATGCTTCTCTCTATGTAGCTGACGCATTTTTATCCATTGTATTGGAAATTCTTCCATTATCCGCTTTAAATGTCATGATTGGTACACTTCAATCAGCTACACTTCAATCTGGTCTTTTGGCCAGTTTAGACACCCTGTATAATCTTCATTCACATTTATGGAGTAACTGTTTTGCCTTGCCTGCTCCAGAACTCGAGAATATATATCATTCAATTCATCTATATTCCAACTTGGTAGCATTGGTTCGAACGAATGTATCAACTAGAACAATTTTTTTGTCTCACTGACGTGAATTTTTGACAGCATAAAATTAAATCATGCAGCATCGTGTATTCATCCACGATTTGCTTTAGCCCCATATTATCCTGAAGTTCACTCGTGTATACCTTTTCTTCATGTGGAATGTACATCAAAGGCTATTTCTTCCAGCACTATCTCTTCTATGTTTTGTATTCTTATTCATCCATTTTTTAATACCATATACACATCTTCATCTTCTTCCTCTGTTTCTTCCAGAGAGTGTAGAGCCGAATCCAAGAGAGCCTTCGTTTTCTTCCTTCCAGTCATTACTTTTAGTGCTGAGTTTCGTCACTTTTTTTAGGATAGTTTCCGAACTTGGAACTTCTAGGTTTTTCCAAGTTGTCCAAACAATCTGTTCTGACCGATGATCCTCTAGAACTACTTGTTCTTGCTTACTGACTGTTTTTACTGTCTGAAACGCTTGACTGTTAGGTCGGTGCCAACTATTTTCCCGGAATACTTCTGTATTTTTCTCCAGTATCTGTAGCATAAATCTTGTCAGTTGATTTTGGGCTTTGGCCAGATAATGTTTCTTATCCTTAGGGACAATCCAAAACGTGAATTTTTTCAAAATACCCGATTCACAAAATACCTGATTCACATATTGTTCTGTGCATCACTATTCTCAGGGCCTCATTTTCAGTTATGGACAGCTTCCAGCTTTGGTTTTCCTGGTGTCCCCATCTTTCCGTATTTTTAACTGCGAAGCTAGTATGTTTAAAAGCACCTCTTTTTCTTCTAGGATAGCCGCCACCATCCATCTAAATGCTATCGCACTCCAGCATTCAGCAACTTTCTCTGCTGTCCATTTCAAGAAGTTCTTGAACTATGGAATTAAAACACACATTCTAATTCGATTTCCTCAATAATTGTCTTGATTTTCACATCAATTTTTACTTTTGTCTTTCTCATTTCGGCAAAATTTTTTGCCTGCGTAAAGTCTGAAAAGTGTAGTTCACTGGTAACTGTATAGGTTCCCCCCATTTGTTCATGTTGTTCAAACGATGTGTTATGAAGGAATTCGCTTCTGATATTGTTATAATTCGAAGTCCAAGAGTTGGTTGTTTGTCATAGTAAAAGTCCTGCGACCAACCACATGTTACCAAGCGTATCTTTTCTAATTATCTTCTACTTTTGATTTTTTTCAGTAAGACTAAGAGTCTTACTATTAAGACTAGTAGTCTTACCCCTAAGACTGATAGTCTTAATTGGATTTTGTAATTTCGATTTTAAGACTAAAACTTTTTATTTAGGACTACGAGTCTTACCACTAAGACTAGCAGTCTTACCCCTAAGACTCATAGTCTTAGCTGGTTTTCGTAATTTTGATTTTCAGACTACGTAAACTTTTTATTTTGACTACGAGTCTTGCCCCTAAGACTAGTAGTCTGACCTCTGATACTTATGGTCTTCTTTTGGCTTTATAATATTTCATTTAAGACTACCAATCTGTTATTTAAGACTCCGAGTCTTACCACTAAGACTAGTAGTCTTACCACTAAGACTAGTAGTCTTACCCCTAAGACTCATAGTTTTAGTTTGAGTCTTTTATTCGAGTCGTACCACTAAGACCAGTAGTCTTACCCCTTAACTCATAGTCTTAGTGGGTAAGACTACTAGTCTTAATAGTAAGACTCGTAGTCTTAAATAAAA
This sequence comes from Mesochordaeus erythrocephalus, assembly GCA_004367975.1. Classification (NCBI taxonomy): domain Eukaryota; kingdom Metazoa; phylum Chordata; class Appendicularia; order Copelata; family Oikopleuridae; genus Mesochordaeus; species Mesochordaeus erythrocephalus. Next base: position 3,889 of record SCLF01170212.1, read on the forward strand.
GTCTGTTTAGTCTAAAAATCTAAATTATAAAATCCTACTAAGACCATGAGTCCTAGGGGTAAGAATACTGGTCTTAGTGGTAATACTCGTAGTCTTAAATAAAAGACCGTTTAGTCCAAAAAAACAAAATTATAAATTCCCTCTAAGACTATGAGTCTTAAGGGTAAGACTACTAGTCTTACCCAGGCGTGAAAGTGGCTGAGAGTTCTTGCCGGAACTGTTGTGGTGTTTTCGAATTTTAAGATTTTTTTTTTCGGAATACGCTGGAAAAAATTCGGTACGATCGATAGAAATCGACGAGACGAATTCAACGATCTCATTTCCTACTCGGTAGCTGCTCTAGAACTAAATTTTGACAACTACCTTCGCATTTTTCTTAACGGCACGTAATCTTTTACTAGAACGCCGTTCCGGACCGTGCCGGCCCACTTTCACCACTGGTCTTACCCCTAAACTACTAGTCTTACACCTGGTAGAGAATAACATCGGCATGATCATTATCTTCTCACTCATCAATATTTTATCCTACGTATGACTAATCTATATTCCTCATTTCTATGCGAGATATACAATTGACCGTCAAAACTATTTGATTTGAGTTAATACGCAACCTGGAAAGTATCCTCGTTTAATTATAGATTTTTAACCCTTGGAATTTCAAAGAATATTTCATATTTGTGCGAAACTAATATAGCGTTTAAAATATGCGCCAAATTTCAAGCCTTGTACATACCGTTGTCGGCTGAATTATTATTAGAAATAATAATCATAGATTTTATCCGGTATATATTCTAATTGATCATCCACTGTGCTTGTTTAGATTCATATTATTTAAGATAATTTAAAAGAGTTGGAGTCTCCAGAGTTTCAAAGTGCGTGGCAACTCGGAGCGTAAGAAATCAACCTACAAGTCCAGATATCACCCATATCACTGTAATAGGTTCTATAGATATATTAGATCTATAAACAAAATTTAATCTGTTCTAGTGTTAGAATTTAGCGATTTAAAACACGTTTCTTATATAGCAAAACGTCGACCAGCATTTGGGCTTAGAATTGTGTTGCATATACTTTGGGGTACTCGTTGACAAAGAATTTTGACCGGGAGTTAACCTAAAAATGGAAAATCCGAAACTTTCTGTCTAAAAAAATGGCCCAGATATCGGCCGAGCCATAATTTAGCCGTCAAAAATAATAGGCCTGTTAATGCGAAGTATTTAATTTAATTTATTATGGATTTGCACATTAATTGTGAATTATTCTGTTGAAAATTTTTGTTTACGGTTAATGTCGATTCTCAGAAAAAGAGTAACCGCACGTTGAAGACTTTAATCGTATTTCAATGCAACTCCTGCAGACTAAGCCGTTATAAAACCATTTCAGCGTAGATCCTAATCCGTGCCATTTTGGCCGTCGTTAGAATTACATTTACCCGACTATGACTTTTAATTACAAATTGCCTTCTAACATAATTTCTGTATTGTAATCTATTTGTTTTATAACATCTCCTACCGCTATAGATGATGTGTCTGTTTCTATAATTAATTGTTCATTAATGTTGGCTCCCGTTAATAATTCCCCTTCATATTCTACGTTAGTGCTGATGAATGATGTGAATCCATTGTTATAAGATTACCGTAGTAAGCTAAATAATTATATTTTTATAATGCTTACGCTATTGCGGGTGCCCCTATTATTCCACCTGAACATATAACATGCCCAAATTCTTTAATTTCTGAAACACAAAATTAGCATTTTCCCTAATCCCGTTTAAATTTCAAAATCGTTGCCATGTAATACGCTATTGTCGATGTATGAACACCGATTTCATTAACTGGAATAAACGTGCTGGTTATTAAGCTAATGTTGCTATCTTCTGCAACTAATCCTACTTCTATCAATTTTAGAACTTCGTCTTATTTCTAGGTTTACTGTTATTCGTACTCTGTCTATATACCCGGCCAATGAAAACCGTGCTCTACTAAAATTTTTATTACCCATTTAGATTCGATATCAAATAGGTAAAATAAGAAGTACGAATCAATAATACTGAGAAGAATTGTTTGTTTATAAATTCGACCTGCATAGACGAGTGGGAAATATAAGGACGCAGTATACACCTTCAACAAACGGGATATGGCAAGCAATTCGCCTCATTGGTCAATAATGTGCACACGAATGTACAAACATTTCTAAGGAATTCAAAACATAGAAAAATAAATATCCGCAGAATAAGAAGTACTAAATGTTGTTTTATCTAATAATTTATTAAGTCATTTCGGAACATCGCTGTGCGTCCATTTCCCGTCCACTCTTGATTTTATCTTCCCTTCGTCCCATCCATCATTAAAATTAATTGTGGCTGTAGTTCGAGTCCACGCCAAAATTTTCACGTTTTCGTGCTTTTCCCGGGAAACGTTGTTCAGCACCCCCGCATGCTACGCCTACATATGTCTGCGTAATTGACATTTCTTTATCGCCTCACGTGTTTCCTTCGGGGGTTTTATTCAAATCCTAGAATGTCCTTCCCTTCATCGCATTACCTAATTGGTAAGTACGCCTCGAGTTCACTTCCGGTGTGTATATAACCTAATTGCTAATTTTCTCTACCACCACACATACTATACCCCTTGATGATCACCCTAGTCTCCCCTGTAAGATGGGGTATTCCAATTTCCTCTGTCCTTGTTCGTCTGACTCCATCATTTTTACCTTCATTTTAACCTTTATTTTAACCTTTATTTTAACCTTCATTTTAACCTTCATTTTAACCGTCATTTTAACCTTCATTTTAACTTTCATTTTAACCTTTATTTTAACCTTCATTTTAACCTTCATTGTAACCTTTATTTTACCTTCATTTTAACCTTCATTTTAACCTTCATTTTAACCTTCATTTTAACCTTCATTTTAACCTTCATTTTAACCTTCATCATTTTAACCTTCATTTTAACCTCCATTTTTAAATTCATTTAGCCTTTATTTTAATCTTACGTCACGCATATTATGATTACTGTTCTTACCCTATTCGGGTAAATTATCTGCTCCTCACGATTAACCGTTCAATTATTTGATTTTAATTTCTTGTGTTGCTTCCTTAATTTCTTTCTTACTAATTTTCGTTACGTCCTCACTCGTTTCATCTCATTCCATGTTTCACTCCGTTCGTCTTCCGTTAGTCTATGCGTTATATTCGCCACTTTTTTGCACTGGGCACATTCACCGTTACATGTCTCACACTGTGTAGCTGTACCGGGAAATGCAGTTGTTATTATATTAGTTTGACTTTAAATGTTACCTTGTATGGCCCGATTTGGAAATCGTCTATACCTTATACCGAATCCCTTATTCAACTACTACCGTATAGGGACACCGACATACTCAACATGTTACCATCACTCAAATGGTCCATTACTAGATTCTATTTGTGGTACGTTGTGCCTGCCCCATAATGTGCACTTATAATTAATAAAGCTCTATTAATTATTGTACAGAATTATAATCCTAAACTTGCTTTATTTGTGTCGGTAAAAATGGAACTCAGCTGGGAACGATCTGAGAACGATCTGAGAACGATCTAAGAACGACTATCCCCCAGCATTTATCATTTATTTCCACTAGGTCGGGTGCTTCAACCCCAACTTGTTTTGTTTTTATTCGATGTCTTATGTAAGGAAGATTGTGGGTAGATTGACAACAGAGGCATAGGTGGGGCCACCGGCATGTCCTTTCAAGCTTTGAACGTCCCTACTAATTACGTGGAAGAACCGAGTTTGCTTCTACAGCCCTTCTTGACTCTCCACCTCAGTATTTACCTACTTATTCCGTTTTTCGTTTCGCAACTCTCATATATTTTACAAAATAAATATCAAATTGTATTTCTTCAAAATTCAAATTTATAGCAATTATTAAATTCTGATGAAATTAATTTTTATTTCATTTGGATGAAAGGGATAGCATTCTGTCGCCGATTCAACTATAACTACAGCCTAATTTCGCCAAGTAGTTAAGCTTTTGGTTCAGTCTTTTACTCTATTTATCACATCGTATAAATTTATGCAAAAATATAAACATTCTCAAAGCAAGTGCTAGATACCTCTTGGTGATTTTCTACGGGACATGAACCGTATACGGGACACTTTGTTTGACATATTTTCAAGAATAATAAGGGAGCCTTTCAGATAGATCTTTCAGTACTTGGTTTTCCCAGTTGTTTTTTAACCGTTTGCCACAATTAATGCGGCATTCTATTTTATCACACAATATGCCCATACTAACATGTCCACGTAGTAAACACTTACCGTAGTTCTAGTAACGAAGAGAACAGTTCTCCAAAAACAAACGAGCATTAAATAATTTCCACAATATTTTTGATCTCGTGAGTGTCTCAATTGACTCGACATAAAGATGGCAGACGTTGGTAGCAGATCGCGAGAAGGTCGAAGGGCCATTCATGTGGAAATAATGAACTCGTGACTTCATTGGGTTGTAATGTCACAGAAAGATTAACTTTCCATTTGCAAAAGAAGGTGGAATCACCAGGCTCTGTTCGAGAAGGTCTGCGGAAATAAAAATAAATGCTTCCGAAAATAAAAACATCATTAAAAATACGGCATCGAGCTTTAAAAGTTGTTGAAACTACAAAAATTAAAAAGCCCGTTAAGTTTCACCACATCACGTCAAAACTACGCCTAGAAATTGAAGGAATGGCCGGGTAAAGGCTAACGGCTATAGCCTTTGATGAGAGAAGTTTACAGTTATTTGTTAACGAATAGTGTCGTACGACTAACGTAATATCTTAGAAACCGTCTTGTTAACTAACTGTAACCCGATAAATCTAATATGAACAACTATAACTCATAGGTTCATGAAGAAGCTTATTACAGACAACTTCCGATCACGTTAAGATGTAACTCAGGCCAAAATGATCTCCAGCTAAGCAATCGTGTAGACTCCACCGTTGTTAACATAACCAATTATTATTCATTCGCTTTTTGCCATTTGTTTTGAATTCTCTTATCTATATGAGATGGCATTTGAAAGAATTGTTATCTAAATACTCCATGTATTTATAAAAGACACGTTAGTTCCGATCTGTACAAATCCAGCTCTAGTATATTTTTAACGATGGTGAACTTTCTGGCAGCCACGATTGAAACTATTCGCGTTTGCTTGTTTAGTCAAATTATTCATCCCATCAATCGTTTACCATTTTCTGGTAGCACTGGACTCAGATCCATCACCAGAGTTAAAAACCGAAATTAGCACTTTGATTAATGCTACCAAACTTATAGGTCCAGTTAGCCGGTAGATACGATACCTTTCTATAAAACCAAATATTGCGTGATTTTGTGTGATTATAGATTTTCTTACTACCAATCTAATTTTGTTTACTTATCTAATTTAACATTCACGTCAGACTAACCCTGTTCTGCGTTTATTTATTTATTTTATAATGGTTGCAATTTAAGTTCTCTTCGACATTTCCACTCGTAGTCCGCCAAGTAATTAATTTTAAGTTTATGCAATTTATTGCATGAAATACGAAATTATATGACATCATTATTACAAAGTAAATAAGCTTTTGTTGTGACGTACGTCGATGTGTTTTAAATTCAATAAGCTAGTATGACCATAATCTATTGTGAAAGTGCGTGGTTTCCCCAGAGTAAAAATAACGAGATATTTTCAATATAATTTACGAGCATAATTCATGTAAGTAATGATATAATCATTAAATGGTAAGAAATGACCGAAGTGAAGTCCAAGTTTGCCGTAGTTCCAAATTAATTCTACAGGTTCAATGAACAACGGCTACGGTATCTGAAGTTAACTGTCCCTAAAACGGTGACTCATTTTTGGTAACTCATGATCGTTTGGCTACATTGAACTTGAAACACAAATGACTTTCCACTTCATTCTCCCCAAGACATGGCATGAAAATAGGCATTTCGAATTACCCATTAGTTTTATAATTCAATGCAAGTGGAGATATCGAGTTTATGTCATCCATTTCAGTAATATTCTCTAATTGATGACGTAAGCATAATTCAGACAAAGACTGTTTACTATCTATAAGAGAACTCGCCGATTGGGCCATCATTTACTTTACAAAATAAAAATCCTGAATATGACAAAGAACCCATGAGCGAGGAGTCAAGAACGAAATAACCCCGAAGCAAAACAGCTATGATTAAGATTTGCAAACGTTAATGACTCACGCGTCAATAAATCATTACCAAGTGGTACCTGACTAATTAAAAAAACATAAATTGCAACACACACAACTTAGTCAATACAAGTGGTAACTAGGTTGAGAATTAAAATACGGTGAACTGTAACAAGGAAATCTTTATAAATGCCCTCAGATAAGTCCGGTTGGAAATAAAGTAGTAGCACGTAGCTAAATAATATACTATGGCGTTATACAATTTGGATGCTAGGCTACGTTCTACAAGAACGTATTAGTGACGACGGTAGCACAATGACTATATAAGTGTGACGACGAGCCTATGGTATGACGATCGTATATAGGCTATTCCTTCGTATTTCACGGTGTAGACTGATCTCTAACTTACGCGTGACTTTATCCTTCAGGGCCGCATCTGTCTCTGAGCATTTCCTACACTATCAATATCGTCAAATATAAGGTAAACTGTAGTTTCATTATATAATATTTCAGTAAAAGCTTATAGAGCAAGTCGAAATATACGGTCCTGGACTAGGTAGAGATGATCCTTATTGACATCCGTTCGAGGGTCTAGACCTGGCTGATGATATACCATACGGTCAGATTAGATCATCTGCTGATCACTTTTGGTGATTTATCGTCTCCCCTATATACCAAACTATCATCAATTTACATACTGTTTGATTGCATTTTCTGATTGGTCCGCGGATTGATGGTTTCGGGGTACTGCTGACATTAGCAGAATCGTCATAAGGTAATGCCAGCATCGTCTAAGTCAGTATTTCGAACTTGGTTGGTGTAATGTTCAGATTCTGGTGACCTTGCTGAACATCCTTCAGAATCTGCTGATATAGGCTCGATATGGTTTCAACGTTGAATCGTGGCAACTCGTATTCTGACATGTTTGGTTTTGATCGTCTGTTGTTTATTGTAATTCGTTGATCTATTTTCGTTCATTGATCTATTGCGTCGTTCATTGCGATTCATAGTGTCCGTCCGACCAATATCATACTCGGAACTAATTCGATTTGGGACGAGTCCAATAATCCGGTCACACTTGTATCCCGTAACCTCCACGTGTGTACGGTAGTCCAGCTCCCGAAAGGAACTGATTCATGGTATATTATATAACTATATGGCAAGAATACTAAACAATCGATCATAATGGATGATAATGAATTAATAATCAGTTAGTTGACTTCAGGTTAACCGATTGTTAGCGCTGATTCAGCGACATCAGTAGGTTCCGGTTCAGGTTCAGCCAGAACCAGTATTTCGAAACCAGCTACCGCCGGATTAATCAGGAAGGGCCACCAAATTGTATATAAGGAGACGACTTTCGATGTTCTGTAAGATAAGTCATCACTCAAAGAGTGTAACATAAGATACGGTCTAGCTAGTTGAACAGTGTTAGTACCATGCGGCTTCAATACCCGTCGCGTGGAAATTGGATGGGACAGTCACTTTAGAGATCATCCTTAACTGGGTGACCTGTGGTTCGCAACGTGGTTCGTGGCGAAAGATTCGTCACCCTCATACCGATATTGTAACGCGTATCAGAGGGGTATAGTAATATGCGCACCTGAACTCTGTCAAATCATAATATTTCATTAAACAAGAACTAAGCAATCGACCTACGAAGCGGCTATATTTCAAAATATTCTGTGTTATGCGGGAAAACATAAATTAATCATAGTAGTAGTTAAGTCATATTAGTAGTATAATAGTTCACAGGACTCTTCAAGATCAAATAAAATATATTAAGTGTAATATATTAAACATCCTATAAATTGTTATACTTCGCACATCGACAACGAAAATTAGGAACCCATACAATAAGTGAGCTCTCATCATATCACTATATCGCTCTATAATGGAACCTTTGTTAGGAAAGTCATATAGGATAAATCAAAAAGCATGTATATAGCAGAGAAAATCTTCAGTCTAGAATAACATCATACTTGAATTTGACGTAGCTACTTCCACAGGATTACGTTACGGAAAGGACGAAGGACAAATGTGAAATATTGGGTACGCATTAGAATTAGAATATTTACGTTATGACTTACTAAAATTATAACAAGAAATATCCAATTAGCACATGTAAAGCAGACCATTTCAAAAAACGTTACTAACTTCCATATAAATGTGTGTAACGTACTTTTTATCCGTTTTTCATCCATTTTTCATCCGTTACTATCCATAATTTGTCACATAATTGTATATACGATTAGTAGTAATAGGTTAATACGAAAACTTAACCCTCTTGTTTTATGCTAATCGCCAGAAGTTTACCTGATTATATAAAATCTATCAGATTATATAAAATATTTCAGATTATAGTGATGTAGTAAATGTAGTAGTTTCCCAATCGCTATAAACTCGGTTTGGCAGCTATAGCAAAAAATGATTGTCATATGAATTTGGTAGTTAACGTACCAGAACATCAATGATGCCTATATTGATTTAATACCTGTTGAGTCGGCAAAGTATTGTTCCTGACATGCACACTTTCATCTTCCATGGAAGTGGTTAAAAATTACTGATTCTTTCTTTGAAGAAACTAGTAAATTTAATAATAAACATATTATAGATTGTATTAAATGTACATGTCTATTTTTGTTGTCACTTTGTGGACACATCTATTGTATATTATTTTAGCGTAAACGTTTGACCAAACACCGCAGTTTGGGCGTAAGCGATCGCGGGTGACCAACATTTATAAGTAATGGCTACAAGCTGCTGAAATTGCAAGCTGTCGAAAAATGTAAGCAGATTGAAGGTCGTATGCAGCTTGATTGTCAGTGAACTCTATTGAAACCTGTATATTACCGAAAGCCAACATGCCGTTAAATAAAACAAGTTAAACTTTTTGTTCACGGATTTGCTGGTTCTCGAGATATATATTATTCACGACAAATTACCGAGGCTCACCGGAGGATATCGTCCGGCTAGTCAAAACTAAACTGGGCGAGTTCAATTATAATCTAGAAATGTGAACAAAAATAAACACTTCAAATTTCATTCTGTAACCGTAGCAGTATTTACCATGTGTTGTCGCAAAGAACTACATACGAAATGGGGTGTAAGGATCAATAGGGTTGTCGGTAGCTCAGACGATCATGGTTTGCAAATCAATTCGATCGCAGGGGGTTAAAGTATGTATTAAAGAAGATCCGTATTTCTCAGTTTTCAACGGTCTATTTTAGCGGGGGCCTGTTCCTAATTAGGTCTACCGTGTCTAGTTAATTGGTGGCATTTTAACGAGTGACCTACAATTGACTTTTAATAAGATAAGTACAGTGCCAAATTATAATTTGGAGTTGACGAAAGGAGTTAACCTATTGCCGATATTATGTCTTTTCGCTTTCGATTTTTCATCTTTAGGAAATATTATTTAGCGAAATCGAGACAAAGATTCTATCTAATTATTCTCCTCTGATCTTCAGCATTTTTTACCATTTCCAAAACTCCACTCTTATCATTTCCTTATCGTTTTACTGTTACCTCCAACGAGTATCGCTCTGAAAACTTATATATGATCCAAATCCATGGCATTACCGTCGCCCGCTATTTCATCGTTCATTTATTGTTTCCAGACATTCATTTACATTTCCCAACATTGCTGCAGAACTGAGTCACGCGGTCGTTGTTAGTTATCTTGGAAATCAACTAGGGACAACTAATTCACTGCCAAAAGGTGGAGTATGGGATATACATAATTCTAAATAATATAATGATATGAACTCACTCTATAAGTAGAGTTGGGTGTAAAAACTCCAACTATAAGTGATATTTAACACAATTAATGAGTAATGTCGCTATATCTATTTATAGTATATATTTACCAGGTCCAGATGAGACATTTTTCGATGTAAGAGTTAAAATGACATTTCAGCTCGCATTAGAAGGGTAATTATAACGTGAATAAGGTTTTACCAATAATATTTCGTGTTTTGAAAAGTAACAGAATAACCTACTTAGACCACCCGACTTAGACGACGGACCTAATGATAATAAACACAAGTCAACATGTCGAGTCATATTGTGTAATGATCGAACGGCCGAAATAACGTGTATTTCGTTGTAAAATAATACCGTTCAACTTCTAGCAAATTGTCGCTACTTGACGCCATAGTACATGGTTGCACTGTATTATGGTAAACGTTTTAACACCGAATATTACATCATATCGTCACTTCGAAACGCATAATTAGGAAAATTACGTATGCGCGGTATCTTTCAAACTAGGCAATATGGTAGGCCACATGTATGAAACAAATTATTTTCAGAACATAATTGTCTTTTTAATATAACAAGCTGATTCACCTCAAAAAACAGTAAAAATCGGGACGTCCAACATTTTGCGGGGCATCTGAAATAGTGATCATTGAAATAGTGAATGCAGCTCTGTTGTGCTGACTAGTTATTACCTACCAGCAACTAATGGAGTCTAATGTTGAATTTACATTCACTGAAGCGAATCTACGCTCATCTCAGCGTGGGACTGGTAGCAACTTACAGATATTTCATTCAGTGGATGAAATGACTAGCTCGCAACCAACACACTCGTAATTACTTACCCGCCATTAATCACTACTTATCAATAATCACAGAAAGTCGTCGTTCAGACTATTGGAGATATTTTCGTTTACATTTAGTGAAGCGAACGAATTAAATAATTACAGCATTTCTTCAAGTTAACAGGTTATCGTCATTGATTCAATGGATCGAATAATTATTATGATATTTTATTGGCGATCTAGAAGGGCAGGTTTATGTTCGTCGGTCACTCTACAATGAATACTGACATGTTCAATTTTTAGTTCATTTTTAGTATCGTGATGATAAAGTTCACCCCAGTTTGAATTGTCCATCATCATCTATTTGGTCACCGACTTATTTTTCCAACTTCTACGCTTTCCATCCCATTCATCGTTAAATTTAATCTTGCCCTACAAGACTTGCATCGAGAACCGGTTAACTTGAAGAAATGCTGTTATTTACTTCGCTAGCTTCACTAAGAGTAGCTGAAAATCAACTTTCTTTACTGTATAATTATTGATTAATTTAGAGAAATTAATTATGGTTGTGTTAGTCGCGAGATAATCACTTCGTCTATTGAATATTAAATAGTTGGTTAAATTATGTCATCAATTTGTTACATCTTAAAATATCTGAAAGTTGTTACCAGTACCACGCATACATGAGCGTAGACTCGCTTCAGTGAATATAAATTCAACACTCGTCTTCTTGGGAAATATTTGACGGACGCGGTAAACCTATCTAATGTACATTTGACTGGTTTAACGGAACTCAGATAAATAACATATATACACCATTCAACTATAGGCTTATATTTGAGCAAGTGATCGGCTTATATTACTTCGAAATACGGTACGGACTTAAGAAAATGATTAACTTAGCTCACTGTCTTCATAATAACTTATTCTCTTCACATGCCGTCATCCTCTCCGATACGATTGTTCCCTTCGGTCCAGGATGACATAATAGTAGCTTAGACTGCAATTAACCTGCGAGGTGCTAGCGTCTCTACTCTACCGTACTTACAGTACCATATCTTAAAACGCTATTTACTATAATAAGTTATCGTTTGATTTAGATAATGTTTTTCTCTTATTATTAACATTTTTCAGATTTAATTTAATTTCCCTTTTGGAAATACTTCTTTTGGTTTTAGTACAGAGTCAGTATTACCTCGAAACCGGTCAAAATACTATTAGTACCAACGTATCGTCAATACCGTCAACTGCTTTTGATCAGCATCAAATGCAGTCCTTACCGTCCAATACTTTCATCAAATGTTCGTGTATTAACTTCCTCAACGCGCAAGAGAAATGTTATATATATATGGTGTTCACTCAGGTGATGATAACATTTAATAAATTTAAACCCCCAATATATTTATTCAACATTGGCCAAACAACATTATATATTACGATATTCACTATTTCATAATCCGTCATATGCTAACATCGGGTGATTTAATTGGCTCTCCCATTTGTTTTGTTTAATTCCCTGCTATTACCCATGTGTTCCAGTCGGAGTCACACTGGTACCTTTATAACACTACAATACGTCTATTAGGCTAGCGGTACCAGGCTATGATATTATGGTAGGCTATCCCTACCAGGCTGAAACCTACTAGGCTATTGCATGCTTAATACTCCTTTCCACTGTACCTAAGTGACTAACTAGTCTATAGGCCTAGTTACGCCTGGGGAAAAACTCTTCATGGCTGAACGTTGCTAGGTGCTCACCCGGATGACCAACCAGGATTGTACGTGCTTAACACTCCGTATTACCCCATATGGATATGGCATATACAATCTCTTTTCACAGTCTGTATTCTGATTTATATCTATAGGTTGTTATATATAACGCACCTTCTATAACCTATTTTGTATGACTATTGGGCTACTGTCATTATTCCTGACGGCTGTAAGTAATCGTTTGCGTATGGACTCGTACGATTCTATATGCTTCTCTGTAATCTCGATATCGTCAGAAAATTTCAGCAGCTTTTGATATCTCTGATAATATTGACCAACGACCGAAACGTTGCCAATGCCATCTACCTTGGGTTGTCATGTATCTTCATTACTTCCTGGTAATTTATAATAGTTGTTGCTTAGTCAAATAAACTCCCAGATTTCTTGCCGACGACTCATCGACATTCGATCTTTCTCCTGTGTCTAGGTTTCATACAACGCTATCATCAACCGTCGTGGTACCGGTGTACTAGCAAACTCACAACTGGATGGCATACTGTTGCTCCGCGCTTCAGTTTCTGTCTGTTACGCCGTTTCCACTATTACATTATTTCCGTTAACCGGTGTTCTCGGTTACTAAATTTTTATAATCAAAATTTAACCTCGTTCTTGTACGCTCTGCATTTGGTACGCTGCTGGATTACTTTACGATTTATTACTCTTTTCTATTATTTTTATAATCGCGATCATAGTAGGGTTTTAATTCGCCTACCGTTCTAATTCATATTTTCCTGATTTATCACTCAATTGGTATGAACGACCTCGGCCAAATTTACATCAAACCGCCGAGTGAAGCGATCGATGCCATATGGTTATTTATCAACGCATAGTTACCAGCAAAAAATGGTTGAAAATTCGTCGTGACGTACCTCGTGACGTACCTCGTGACGTACCTCGTGACGTACCCCGTGACGTACCCCGTGACGTCACTGAACTCTACATTCTCTAAGTATATCAGTGTGTTCTACCTTAACACAATCAAAGCTTTATTCGTCTTGATAAAATATATTTATGGTGCTAGATTAGTTATTGACATATAGCAAAATTATTGGCAAGTTATAAAGAATGCTCCATGAATTCATTTAATTTTTAACTCAATGAAAATGAGGAAATACAAACATGTTAAAATAATGCGTATTTCTAATTTTAACTCCACTATGTTTATAGGTCGTGTTATGTTCATGTTTTTTCGTAGCACCGAATTCATTCGTACTACGCCTTCCTCCACAACATCGATTTTGACCGTCGAACATGAATACCGATTTCAGTCTTTGTCATTTACTTCCGACCTAAAGGTAGTTTTAGAAATACGCAAGGGGTTCGGAGATAATCGATATACTACCCAGTAAAGTCACCAAACTCGTTGCGATTCAATATACGAGCAATATGAAGTTTCATAAACAGGCTATTAGAAGAATAGTCAGAACGGAGGATATTATAGATTACTGGGAATAAATATATATTTACAAGTGTCCCAGATTAATGACTGACAATTGAACAATTTAGTGAATAATCTCATTCAAGAGATCGAGTAGTGGTCACATGCTCTTACATATATGTAGACGTAAATATGACATGAATTGCAAAGTTACCTTTGATATATGGAGATAGCAGATAAGTAGGGTGGAAACACCATATGTTGACAGTATATTT
>SCLF01170323.1:0-10159 GCA_004367975.1 Mesochordaeus erythrocephalus
ATATTATTTAGTTAAATTAATAATAATAAATAGGTTGTGTTTTTATCACAAATCATTGTTTTCTTTGAAAAGGCAGAAGTTGAAACGAGGTCGAAGTATTGAAGAGGAGTAAAGAGAGAGAGATAGAAAGTAAGTCTGAGAGACGGTAGAGAGAGAGCAGAGAGAGAAAGGCGCGCCAGAGAGGTCACTTCAGCGTGGTGACTGAAGTTCAAGATAAAACAAATTATCACCAGGTAAATTTGTATTTTTAAGGACCCATAAATAAACTCCGAGATAAAAATTTTTTATAAAAATTGAAATTTTGATTATAATCACACTTAAAACCGGGTTGTGTTAATTAAGAACATGGATAATCCAACTAGTCTGACAGGAAAAGAATACTTGGATTATAAAGAAAAAATATGTACTAGAGCTCAATTAGTTGGACACTCATTTAAATTAGATGGTAAATTAACAGAGACTCTTGTATCAAATTGGGAGAATGCTGCTATCGGCGGCTACAATGATGAAGAAAGAAAGATCATAAAAAGACATACTTGGAGCTGGGATGCTAGAGATAGTGTTACTGAAGGTTCATTTATGCCAGAAGGTTCTTTCAGTCTAGGAGTTCCAGCAGACATCACTCAATGCAAATGGCTAATAAAATACGAAAAAATTAATGACGATAAGTATGTACAAGAAGAGTCAATCCAAGACGACGATGGTTCTACAACGAAGATTGATAAATTTATAGTCAAATTTACCGGAGGACTTTACAAAACATCAGTAGAATATTTTAAACCGGAAGTAACAAAAAAAATTGTTAAAGCATTTGACTCGTTCAAAAAACAAATCTTATTGTTAATACCCAAACAATTCGAGAAAAGTTTTACACGAGGTGAGATTCCAGGTTGGAAAGCTTTAATGGAAAGGATTAGATTAAATGCAAATTTAGAATCAAAAATTGAATCTCCATTTCATTTAACAACAGCTATTTATAAAATTTTAACTGGCTCAGATCCGGTAGTAAAAAAATTAGACGATGTTCGTTCCATAATTATGGAAAATCTATCAAGATCTCCAGAAAGTTATGGAAATTTTCCAGATTTTCCAGGACACACGAATCGTCATAAAACTCCAGAAACTGCCAGCTGAAGCAATTGACAGAGCGTTTGTGTCTAGACTACCAGAAGCTTATTCATATAAAGCGTGGCATGAAAACAGACCAGAGCTCTATAAATTAATTGATAAACAAAATAACAAAGCAAAAATAAATGCTATAAGAGAAGATTTAAATAATCAAAAATTAGACGATAGATGACCCTCAGATGAGTCAGAAAAAGATTCAAATAATATCAATCGACTTGACAAGCGTCGAGTGAAACAAAAAAACAGTTTCTCAGGCAATCAAAAAAGTAATAAAAGACTATCTAGCAAACAAAATGATGATAGCAAGAACAAAAAATGGAGATGTGATTCATGCTCCAGTATAGTGGGGGAAACACATCTACACGATTGGGATCGAAGTTGCCCTAGATTGGCGAGAATTGCGCAAGGAAAGAGGCGAAGTTTTAATAATAATCGAAACAAACTTAACGCTCAGAGGCCATACTTTCAACAAAACCCATTCCGTAACAATACTCCGAATACGTCTAATTATTATAATCCAAGGTACAATACTAACCAAGGATACAATAATAATTTTAATAATAACAGACGATTTAACAATAATCAAAATATCATTAATGAGTATAATATGCCACAAATTGGATATATGGAAGACGAGGTCTATTGGAATGAAGAAATCCTCCATAGCGATAGTTGACTAGGCCGTCTAGGACAAATAAAAACAGTAAAAAATGATAATTTATTGCATTTCGCTCCAGTTTACGAAGCAGCCTCGAACATATTAATAAAAGGAATAATACAAAAGTCTTAATTATGTTCGACAGTGGAGCAGAGCGTAGCCTTTTACATGAAAGTTTACTCGAAAATGTAAAATATATAAGATCAGCTCAAAGATCAAAAACATTTAGAGGAGCAAGCGGTCATTCAATAAGTCTATGGGATACGTATATTGATGTTCCAGTAAAATTAACAAATAATGGCACATATTTGTTAAAAAACGTGTTAGTATCCAACAATCAAAATGCATCTAAAGAAATTTTGATTGGACGATCGGATATGTTGAGACTCAAGGTAACATTAGATTTTGGTAATACACCAAACATTACTTTTGGTATAGGACCATATAGCCATCATATATATCCTATGCGTAAGAACAATAAAGCAAGAATGCTTAATTACAGTCATATGAACAGTATTAAAAGCAATACTCCAGAAGATTCAGTCGACGTGATTGTAGGAGATTTATGTTACCAAAAAGACAAAACATGTACTGGTTGTGAAAAATGCACTAATAAATTATACAAAAGAGAAACCAACATTTTTAAATAAGCAGACCACAAAACAAACCTTTTGGCTAGTATAGAGAGAATTCGACAAAGAGACAAATAAACGTACACTCATTCAGATATTACCATTGACCCCATAGGTATCCAACGTTATCCTAAACTGGCAGAAAAAATTCAAAAATTGGCAATCCAATATAAAGATATTTTTCTAAAGCAACAGGAGATACTGGAGCAGAGTTCGAAATTAATGGTAGTATTACAGGACTGACATCAAAAACACGAGTAGGACAACAAAATTTTAACCTGACTACGAAAGAAGCAGTTTTAAAAAAATCTCTTTCAGAAATTGCAAATGGAGTTTGAAAAAGGTGTAACGTTAGACATATTAAGTGCTTTGAGAATAGTGGTAAATTCAAAACCAGTGAACGATTACACTAGTTATAAAGGATTACCCACAGATAATCTCGAAGAAGCACTTAATTTTTCAGCCAAAGGGTCCATAAAAGGTCTTACATTCAAAGCTGATTTAGCTGAATGTTACTACTGCGTTAGGTTACACAGAAATTTATGGCCTTATGTTTGTGTATCAATACCCGACTTAGGAACATATTGTTAACCTCAGGGTTGGGCACCAGCGGCCCAAGAGGTCATACAAGTACTCATGCGGATATTTTGGAAATTTTCTAAGGTGATGAAAAGATATTTGGATGATATCATCATTCAAAGTACAACAAGTGAAGAACATTTCATCGAAACTATAGAATCCTTTTTCCGCACTTGTTTAAGATATGGATTGAGGTTAAAAGGATCTAAATGTTTTTGTCTATTTCAGACATATAATTTTTTAGGTTATCAAATAGATAACGGAACAATCGCTCCTAATCCACACTATAACGCAAGAATACAAGAAATAGAATTAAGTTCTATTACAACGGTGTGAAAATTGCGTTCATATATTGGGCAGATTGCATTTCTATCCCAATTTTTGAACAAAAGTTCAGAAGTATTGAGACCACTAAGAATATACGCAAAAGGAGACACAAAAGATAAAATTTCCTTTACTGAAGATTTGAAAAATGCGTTCAAAAAATCAAAAGAAGCGTTAAAATATTTAATAGCTACACATCCTTTTGAGGATAATCTGGATACAATTCTAGTGGTTGACACTCATATATAGCCACGGGAGGATTTATATATCAGATTAAAAATCACAATCCACGAATAATTTCTTTCTTTTCCAGAACGAGAAAAGATACAGAGAGGAAATTCCCATTATCATCTTGCCATATAGAACTTTTACGGCTAAAAAGTATGATAATGGCCTTTAAACCCTCTTTGGAACAATTAATAAACCCAATAACTGTCATCACTGACAGTAGAGGAATAGTCCTACTTTGGAAAAAATTCAGAAGGAATGTTTGTCCAAGTGAAGATGTAACTATTAATAGTGCATTTTGGTACATGAGGGAGTTAAATTTAAATATAATACACTCCTCAAACGTAACTACAAGACTTATGTTTGTTGATTACATGTCTCGTTTAGGAGTTTTCAAAAACGAAAACACATGCGAAAATAAACACAGTTGTCAAGTTTGTTTATCTGCAAATATTCCCTTATTTAACGACCATGGCATAGAGTTCAACCAACGAATTAGTAAATTATGTAGTAGTACGAACTTCGTAGTGTTTACGAAAGGCATACTTTACGTAAAAAAGGATCTAAATGGAATAACACATACACTTATTCCTATCCCTAAGACTGCAGCATATATAGTTATTTCTGCAGTGCATAACACTGTAGGTCATCACACGGATACTCAGTTAGTGAAACAAACTAGGCGACATTTTTAGATAGAAAACTTAAAAATTGTTGTCGAGCAATTTACAAAAAAATGCATTAAATGTACGTTACAGAAATGTGAACGTAATTTTGCAAAAATTAAGCTCAAATCGATAACTCCACACACTGAATTTTTTTAACAAATTTTAGTGGATGAGGTTACCAGGACACATAATGGTAAATTTTTTCGTTTTCTACTTGCAACCGAGACGCATGAATGCCGAAAAGTTTGTGGCACTAATAGCTATGATTAAGGTTGCTTTGTGTCCTCATGCGACTTATGCCTCAACAGTAGAATTACGTTGTGACAAGGCCGCATGGCACACTTCTGAAACCATAACCCAGTCTTTAAAATATTTTAATA
The DNA here is from genome assembly GCA_004367975.1 of Mesochordaeus erythrocephalus. Taxonomy (NCBI): domain Eukaryota; kingdom Metazoa; phylum Chordata; class Appendicularia; order Copelata; family Oikopleuridae; genus Mesochordaeus; species Mesochordaeus erythrocephalus. Next base: position 4,598 of record SCLF01170323.1, read on the forward strand.
CAATAGTAATTACACACCTGTCATCCACTTTTTCAAAAAATAATATCGCCGAACTAGACGGACGATTAAGTCATTTTTCTCGTTACTTAGCCTATTATTTACAGAATACTCCTCTTGATCCATTTTTATGCCTACAGTTGGCTATTGGAAAAAATAATTCTGTAATAGGCGAGGATGGGTATACCCCAGCAGAAATTTTTACAGGGAGACAGTTGCGTAACAATCAATTATATCAATTTAAAGCTAAGGATTTCATACAGAAATTAATAAAAAACAGGTTGAACAAAAATTTATTACAAATATACAAGATTTCAAATGAGATAACGAAAATATACTTATACCTGTTTTACTAATTGAAACCAACTTAGTCATTTCTGAGTGAAAGATAAGGACAAGAGCTGTTAGAACAGCTACCCTGGTATCAACTGTCCTTATCCTGTCCAAATCCGTCGAGTTGTACTAACTCTGCCGTTTTACTCATGCCCAGGGGTGCAGAAAGCAAGTTATCTACACCCCATATCGCCAACTTCTTCGGGTGGAAATCCCATTCGTAAAGATATGCCTCGTTTCGCGAGAAAAATGATAGAGTTTTATGATATGAAAAATCACTTGGAAAAAGAGAACAAAAAAAAGTTCTTTTTTTACCAAGAGACTAAATACGTAGCACGTATTGATAAATGTAAAAATATTGATATTTATTATTGATCCAGGAATCAGTTACGGTTAAAACTACTACTCAGGTTTCAAGCCCTTCCGGAAGGCTTTAATAAAAGCCAGAGAAATGTCCAGGGTTGTTCAATATTTTTGAACCAATATTTCATCTAAAATAGAAAGAGAGGTTAATTAAGTTATAATTTGAAAAGATAGTAATTTTAAGCCAACTCTGATTTAATAACAGTTATACTGTGAGTGAAGATTAGTAAAGTGTTACCAATTGTAATGATTTAAAAACCATGTTTATGAACTAAGTTCGAGAGAAAGGTTCTTTTGAAGAAGGTTTTTCTTGTCATTATTCTGAAAACGGTAATTCCCAAGTGCGGGCCAGTTCGTAATGAAGCCACTCAAGGTCGCCCTGCCAATTGTGAAGGTTTTCTATTCCATAGTCCCGCCAAAGGCGGGCATAATTGGCTGTATCAACCAGCTGGTTTCGTCGTCTTTCCCAAATTTCGGTCCGTACTGCTTGGCATTCGTTTTTTCGTAATCAGTCATAGACCGTACATCCATTCGGACAGTAGCGAAGTGCGCTAAGAGAGAAAATTTAGAAATAATACATTTAGCGTAATTTAATTCTGTATTTCATAAAGACCAAATGGTTAATATTTATGAAATACAGTGGGAATAGTCGCTGAAGTGATAGAAAAAGCACATTCTGTTATATATCAAGAGAATCTAATAAAAGAATGAGTTTTTGTGAATTTAAAGGTAAATGGAGTTTAATCTTACTAATTAATTTCAAAATTTCCCAGCCACTGGCTCGGGAGAAGTCTAATACGAGCTCGTGGCGAACATCCATACGATCTGGATCATAATGTTCGTATGGAGCATACATTTTACAAGTGTGTAAGAAACGTGTCCAATTCCCGTTTTCACAACATACCGGTTTACAATAGTAACTTTGGTTTTCAGATACAATAATGTTGCTCAGCATTTTGCGTTTTGAGAACTCCAAAATGGCCTATAACAAAGAAGTTTTTGATAAAATAATAGACAAAAAATAAACATAATCCAAAATAGCTAAAGTATTGAACAAACCTGCACATATTCCTTTAACCGGGAAGCGGTTGCAGGGCCAAGTTTGCCGATATTCAAGCGCAAGTGAGTAGCACCACCCATGTTCACATAATTGCCTGATTAAGGGGTTACAAATTGTTAAGTTTTAAATTTAAACAACCTTCAGAATTAACGAGGACACTGATATCTTCAGGTTTAATGACCCCAGATTGTCGAAGATGTTTTTTTTATCAATGGCCAAAGGAAGTTGCATTAAGAGGCTTTGCATTATCGACCCTGTTGCATTATGCAAGTCTAATCCGACCAAGTTGATCAGATTTGACGAGCAAAAATCGCAATCACCATTTATTTGTGCCGAACATACAAGATTGAAATCAAGACGTTTGGAGCAAAAAGATGTAGGATTGTTGTTCCGAAGAAGCGTCCAGATGAGACTGATCACTTCGTCGGCAATGCAGACAGTAGTTGAAATGGCTTTGTCATAATGAAATCCCAATCTATAGAAAGGGTCCCTTTTCGAAATTTCAAGATATGGACGCTTTAAGAAGAATTTTCAAAATAACCGAAAAATAACTCTGCTACTGTTTTACAACCAGAAACGGGTTAAAAGGAGTTAACTGGAATATCGATAAAGTCATTTTAAGAAGTCATAGATAGCTATTTGTGGAAAATATATTCGAATTTGCATTCATGGTTTCAGAATTTGTAATTTTTTAATCAAATAAGCTATAAAACTGTCCAGTAGTAATGCATTCTAAGAGAGTCATCAAGAAATGGAGAGAGGAAGGTGCTTAAGAGTAACGATATTTGAATTGTGTTTTACTTTGTATTAGATTGAATCAGATACAATTTGGTCGCATTTTTGAAACTACAAAAATTTTTAAACAGCATAATTTGGAAAGGTTCCGGTTATTTATAGAAAAATCCCCAAAAAATCGTACAAGTCGTAAATTAGCCTGATTATGTTTAATAAATACTTTTGGTAAACAAAAGTAATCGGCTATATTGTCTGGAACGTGAATTCTAACTGTTCCACAATTCCTTTTGAATTGTAGTTTCCAACGGCCTGGTACGGGATTCCAACCTTCAGGCATTAAACAAAAATCTTTGTCTGTTAAAACCAATTTTAAGGTATTAGTCGTCTAGTGTTCGCGAAAAGGCTAGAAATAAATCGGAAAGATACAAGAACATTCACGAATAAACAAGAAAAGAGCGTTTGGATTCGTTTTCAAATCATCACAAAATATTTAAAAATTAATGGCTAAACGTTATAAAGAGAATGTGACAATTAAAAGTGTAATGAAACAAATTATTTCAAAAACTGTCCTTTCTAAACTGCGGACGCGGGATGACTATTAAATTAAAAGAAGGTTTCCTATAGAATCGTGTCTTAAGAAAACACATGATTCACGATTAACTGTGAAGATTTCGGATAGCCATGCCAATCGGGCTACGATACGTTTTAAATTGTGCTGTAATTTTTGGGAGTAATTTAGACTCATATATATAGACAATTGTATTTCGCATACGTTCTGATTGATTTAATTGCAATTCAAAAATTTTTTACTTTGAAAAACATGGGAAAATACTAAACATACCCGTAAGCGAATTCGTCGAGATGAATATTGACTTGACGGGTTTCCTCCTCCATTGCAGCCCGTTCAAGTTGTGCTTCCATTTCGATGTCTCGGTCATATTTTCGTTTGCGCTTTTCTGCTTTCCTGGTGTTACGTTGTAAACGTCTCAATTCGGGGGTGGTCTCATCTACCTATAAAGGCGATGGTATGAGTGAACATTTTAGAGAGGAACGGACAAATGCACATATTTTAGGTCGGTATATTTAAAATTGGGCTCGAAAAACAAGGTTTTTCATTGGTCAAAAGACACAAGCCAAATTAATAAGTCGTTAAAATATGGTTCAAAACCAGGAAATTAATATTTAAAAATACTAACGTGGATAAACCAGTTGTTTTGAGACTCTTCATAGTCTTGAATTCCTTGCTCGTAATCTTCTTCGTAAAGATCGAGTTGGTCAAACGTCTCTATTAGCTCCATGGGTTGATTATCCACAACAATATAATCGAATGTTCTTGGAAGATTCCGCAAATTCAAATTATTGTTGTTAAAATTCATTTTTTAACAAGTTGAAAAGTCTGAAGTTTAGAATTCTCTGTTAAAATTCTCTGAAGGCCTTCAGTTGAAATTCTCGGTTATAATCACAGTCTCAAGTTGTTTTAGAATATAATATCTTTTTTTCTTCAATTTTTCTCCAATTTTAACGGCTATTTACGTCACGGTCATAAGGTTAGATCATAACACTCGTATACGTCGAGAGGGTACCGAAACAGTCAAGGAGCCGAAGATTTTCAAGAAGAATTAAAAATTTGAAAAAATGGTTAGACATCGGTCAGAATCAAGTCTACGAATTCATTTTTATCAATATGGGAAAAACTGTGACGTCACAGTCTAGGGCAATTTGACTTTTACAATTAAGGTTAATATAATTTAAAACAAGTCTCAAACTATTCTCCATTCAAAAACACCCAGAAAAAAGTTATCAATACAATTAAAAGTCGTATTTTTGGAAAAATTTATTGATCAAAGGAAGTCAAGTTTTTGAGAGGATAATTTCAAGAAGAAAGATATTATGGGAGACTTGGAGAAACAAATATTATTAGCCAATACAAAAATTTTGCGGGGCGTAACTCCTTCACATACTTTAGGTGCAAAATTACAGAAATTGCCCGATTCAGATAACAAAGCAGAGGGCCAAGAACTTTTGGTCGCAATTAGTGAACTAGAGGAATTAGCTAAGACTCTTTCCGGCATAGAAATTTTGTCTACTCATAAAAATTTAATGGCGAGATTGTACCGCCTTACAAAAAACCAAAAAGACAAGTTCAAAATTTTCCCCATAGTGCTAATTTGCCCGTTCTCTTTGAAATTAAAAATTCTAGCGTCATCAGCTTTTCATGTGAGCCCATCCTTATTAGCCATGAACGCGGAAATTTTGGTAACGGACGAATGTTTGAAACAGGGAAATGCAAATTCGGAAAATAATTTTTCAGGGTCTAGTGATACCGGACTCATTCTGGAAGATTCTTTAGCTCTAAAGGAGGACTGGGATGAAAAGATTGATGAGGAAATAGCTCATCTCTCAGTAAACCCGAGTACTTTAGTTTAAAAACCAGAAAAACTAGAATCTCAAGAAATGGTGGTTTCTCGGAAAAGAAAACGAGAAACCGATGACCTTGATGTTGTCAATAACGTACATTTCAAGTCTCTTTTAGGCTTGTTAAACAAAGTAGTTAATGAGGAAAAATAAAAAAAGACAAAATATTCAAAAGGAATCTTTACAATATAATACATAATACAATAGTGCTTTGGGACAACATGAAATGATTTTATGCACCAATTTATTTTATTTTGTTGTTTTACATGTATACTTCCACAAAACGTACATTTCTACTATCACTTATGCTTTTGTTTATTTATGTGCACTTATGTATTCACATTATTTATTTATTTACAACTGACTTCATACATATATTCTGGAACGTTACTATGTAAGCTGTTACTAACTCGAAACAATTACTTTAACCGCTTAGTAAATTTGGCGCCAAAGGCCCACGGGGTAGAAACACGCTAATCGCTACTAGAAACAAAGTTTCACAATTTTGGGGGAGGGGACGTTGAATTAGGTTTTGACAAATAAGGCTCGACACTCAGTTGGGAGTTAAATGACTCACAGGTAAGTGGCGCCCCTGTCAGGTAGCCATGAGCTTTTTTCCTATTCATGAACAGAATTGAAAAACGAAGAGATTTTTGAAA
>SCLF01170435.1:0-10159 GCA_004367975.1 Mesochordaeus erythrocephalus
GGTTTCAAAAATGTCCGCTTTTTTGTCCGCATTTTCCGAATTTTGACCGCTTTTTGTCCGCTCAAATCCAGAAATTTTGGGAAAATGTCCTCTTGTTTGAAAAAAAAAATATGGTCACCCTATGATAAATAACGAAGTTACATATATCTAAAGCTGTATTAATCAGCAAATTTGTTTGGTCCACGAGGGACTAATGTAAGCATGCGGGTTAAAATGAGATATAAATATTATTCATGAAACCTTCTGGAATACCGTAATCAGCTAAAATGGAATTTCTAGATTACCGATTTCTATCCGCTAAATTAATTCTACGGTACACAAAAAGATATAGTAAGTCTTCGCAGGTTAAAATTGTATGGTTGTATGAAGTATGTTTGACGCGAATATGATTAACTATTCATTCAATAGTTAAAAATACCTATTTTAACAAGTAAACAGTATAAATTATACCTGGTGATTGTCTACAATTTAATACATATTTATTATGACTGTCTCTCGAACAAGCTTTCCTAGGCCATACTTAGCAGACCGAACCATTATGTTTATTTGTACAGCCTTTGAAAATAGGATATTCCAATATATTCCAAGAATGTAGATATTTATAGAGTCGCAAAATTTCGATAAACAAAATTTCGATAAAAATTTCCTATCAAGATAACTTGAGCAAAGATGTCATCAAATAACTCTATAATGCGTTAATTGACCAAATGGTCATGCGTCAGGCATTTATGCCTTTTATCATTTACTGGACAACATGTCTCTAATATTAGCCAGATGATGACCGAACTAATCCAAATTTTTACGAAAAACAGCTTCTTCCTCTCCAATTTCCGCTTCTTAGCGTCAGTTTAAGATGGATGCTTGATCAATCATGAATTTTACCCTGTCAAGGTCAGATTTGTCACGTCTCACCAGGCTGGTCTCATTCCTAATTGAATGGTGTTTTTAATTACAGCATTGATTGTCTAAATGATTAGGAAGGACCAGGTCGGGCGGTTTCGTAAAATAATTTCACTTCGGCAACTCCATTGATATGTTCAATCAGATGCCTGTCCCGCTTTTGGTGTTGCTGTTGTAGATTACAATCTAGCTCCTTACATCTCTTAAAATTTTAACAATAAATCTGAAAGCTTTAGTTCCGAGCGAGGTATTTAGGGTTACAAATCTGGTCATCAGATAAGATCAGAATGTTAAACAAATGAAACTGTTATAGGACATAGATCGTAGTGATCATATCTATCATGATACATCAGGCACCAAATTGTACAGTTATGTACAGATTATGATGTACAGAAAATTATTGAGATTTACCTTGGTTTAAACTAATGACATTCGCCCGAGCTTCCCACTGAATAACTCCCACAAGTTTACAAAATTGTTGTCTTAAACACTTGTTAAGCACTATTCTATAGAGTATGGATATCTGTTTAGTCTTATTTATCGGATGTATTTTTGATGTATGACTAATGTTTGAATATCACAATGACAAAAACGAGATAGCTGTCTCGACTAATAGAAAGGAAACATAAATTTGAGGTCGATAATTGAGAATCCGTCTACAAATGGAACTTACTGAGCAAGTGAGTATAAATAATATACAGATAGCACTATGCAAATAGTTACATATTACGTTACTCCGTGTGTAGACGTAATTTTACCGTTAGATAATTACTCATAAAGGCACAGGTTAAGGAACATGTTAATGCACATGTTAAGGCACATGTCCAAATTTCTGGTCATTAGCTACCCTAAAATAAACGTTTTCCTATATGAGTTCCTATTCGTCTTAAATTTTAAATTGTGGTTTTCCACTATAGGTTTTCCACTACAGGCTGCGGAGCCCGATACAGACAAGATAGGAATATAATTTTTACATGCCTCTGTAGACTTTTTTATTGTACATCTTTTGATGTTATTTTTTAAGGATGAAAAACAAAATTAATAAAAACAACCTTTAAGCGTGTAGCATAAACTGGGAAGGTTTTAATAATTAGGTTTTTCATCTTCCATTCTTTGAGGTGGAAACATACATTTTAGTCATCATTTGACCCGACTATCCCTAGAATTTTGTGTGTGTCCGTTTATAATTGCCTTTAAATTCTAAAATCGGTTCAGATAACGGGTCAAAATCGGGTCATATATCAAAGGTACAAATTATATTTCTATCTTGTCTGTATCGGGCTCCACAGCCTGTCTAGTCGCCGTACGGCCTCTTTGAATACGACCCCAGACATTCAACCACGTCTAAGCCCTTAAAAACGCTAAAAACAAGGTCCGTGGTAAAAAAGAACCAAAATGGTGCCTGAAAGATATATTAGAATAAAGTGGCACTATGATGGCACTGATTGGATGGAGTCCTCGATGACTGGAAAATGGAGAATGTTGAAAAGTGTGTTTAATTGGCTCCCCGAGGTCCTCGTCACGTGTAAATTTTTGCCGTTCCCTTGTATATCACAAATATGATGCAATAATTAGAAAACGGTTAATTTCGCCTCGAACATGATTTTGATGACCAAACTTTCTATATTTAGTTAATTATGTATATAATTTGGTATAGGTTTTAAAAATTTTATATTTTAGTTTTTATTTTATTCATTTAGATAATGTGGTTGGTCACAATATTCTTTTAGTATTCATTACAACTATAATTGCGTATAACTCCGGTAACGAAAGTCAGTGGAACGGAAGTCAGGGGCGCCATCGATGTTTTCGGAAATGGCGCAAGGAATATCCGCAGCATAAAAGCGGTATATAGTCCCGGACTACGGAAGCGGAGGTCTTTATATAGGGCGGGTGAATTCGGCACACCGAGAGTGCCGAATTAACACTAATGCCAAAAAATGTCGAAAACTGTCAAAAGCTAACCCTAAAAAGGAACCTTTTACATTTTCGATACGGGTTGTTACCCTAGATTATTGTGTTAGGTTAGGTTATACCCCAGTGTTATACCCCGAATTCATATTCTCAGTGTTCGGCACAAAAAATACGAGTGTGAATTCGGCACTTTGAGTGAAATCCTCGGCAGGTTAACGGAAGTGGTGATAAACACTGACCCAACACCCAATTCATTAACACAATTTACGAAATTTGAAATAGAAACCTGAAGATGAGGCACTAATGTTCATAACCCCAGCGAATCCGTTAACGATAAGTTTATGGACATAAAGGGACATATCAGCGGGACTTAAATAAAAAAAGTATCGCTAAATTTGCTAAAAGATCACGTATGGTTTCGGAGTAAAGATGAACGCGATAAGCATGAAAGTCCTTTGTAGTACTAAATAGTTTAAGGGTACACGTATCATGCCAGCTGGAGAATGTGTATGGTTTAAAATGTATTATACTTCTGGTAGAAATTTTGATAGAATTAAACGGCCAGTAAAACGATTGGAAGGTGCGATATGAGATAGTGAGGAATAGGAAATGAAGGAAAGTGATGCACAGGAGCTCAGGAGCTCAGAACCACACAGAATGACGCACGATGCGGGACGCGGAATAAGTAGATTGGGTCCGTAGAGAAAACGAGAGGAAAATGAAAAGAGCTAGAAGGCAACATCGTCGAAGAAAGTACTATTAAAGTAAATGATATCACATGGGACAATCGCTAGATTAGAAACAACAGCGGAAGATACAAGGATGTATAGGGCACGTGAGGCATTAGCGGAAATAGAATGTGAACTAAAAACATGCTAAACTTCATGCTCCTGTATATGGAAAAAATAATGAAATATAGCTTATGGTTGACCACGACATGGCCGCAAGGACAAAGCACGCGATGTAGTAGAACGACAACTGGGAAAGTTACGAAGTACGGGCAGAAACTATGTTGATGAATATATCGAAGAGCATGGCACACTGGTAGGCGGACAGATAGAAGAATGAAATATAACAAACGATACGGCAGCTACCACAAAGAATTGAAGTATATATAAAAAGCCAAAAATGCAGCTTGATTGCAAATAAAAAAGAAACCCAGCATTCGACGACTATCCACTACATTAAAGTGCAACTGCAACACGCCGTTAAAAATACTAATATGCACATTAACAAGAGATAAATAGCACATGTTCAAACAGATAGCACATACGAAACGGAGGACGATCGGGTTATACAGCGTTGGTGGAATATCCAAGAGGCCTGACCAAATCTTGAAGCCAGCTGAAACTTCCCTCGTCACCTTTTTCAGTAACCACTCTAATTCATGTTAAAGTTATTTCAGAAGCCTTGAGAGCTATAAATCTCTACGTTACATCATTTTTACGACCGTTTTGGAGGTGCAGGTTCCTGTATCATCTGACGATAATACACTTATTTAGTATGTTGTGCCATAGTTGTAAGCACTATAACATAATGATTCATTTAGTCATCTGAGTAACATGTTATGGGAATTGCGAGCATGACCTTTGCAGAACATTCAAAATTATTTTTTTTTATTTATTGAGTTCTAATAATAGTATTATTAGTGCATAATATACCATCGTTTTATCGTTTTAGCGGATGGCAAATATCCTACGAAGAGTTAACTGACGGTCTTCACAAGACAGCAAAAGCTTATAACAATAAATGGTATCAATTGTATTAACTGCTAAAATGTACATACGATCGTAATATATCTTGCTACATACATCTGGAACTTCAAGAACCGTGGCGATAATGGGAATCCAAAATTCTAAAATAAGAGGAGTCCTGTCTGTCATAACAATGGCACGACTGAGAATATATTGAAACTAGTCTTCTCAGCTGAAGAAGAATATGCTTGACAAAAGTTAGCAATAAATTGGCAAAAGAGTTAGACAGCGAAATCTTATCAGGTAGATAACGGACGCTTCAGGAAGAAGTTGTTAATATTACTCTGGTTGATGAAAAATGTCGAGCAAAGTGTTTGATCAATATTAAGGTTGAAAAACCAAACATTTTATTTTATATTAAAATGAGATAAAATGAGTAGAATCATAGATTATCGGCAGCTTACCGAGAATGGGACGAATACTGACATAGCTTAGCGGTGTGCTGATCAATAATGCCACGGTTCTAAGTATCCTTATCCCGACTTGCTCGTCGATTATATGCAGTTACTAAACATAAACGGAAAGTCGGTGCCCTATTGTGGTACATCTTTCTGGAAGTACCGAACAAGGACGTTTACTATTTTTCGTTTATTCGGTATGGTTGAGGTCAGGGTTGAGAATATAGGTCCGTCTGTGCAATATGCCAGTATATTTCTTGCTAGTTCTAGAACAATGTAGAATAGCATAACGGTAATAACAGGTTGTTTTCCACACCCTTACATGTATTGGTTGTAATATATAGAGTATACGCCCATTGGTAACAACCATTTTTACAGCTACCGTCGTGTCTTAAAAATTGGCAGTCGTATATTTGTTTCTTATGCCGACTCACCGGAAAATCCATAAATAATTTTTAATCAAAGGTTTACCATTATAAAGCTAAATCTTTAGCTTTCGCTACTTGGCTACTTAGTGTACAACGGAAATATACTTTAAAGTTGGAGAAATGGTCCGATCGTAGGCGGAATATCCGTCTCCGATTCATTCATGGCGTCGCAAGTGTTTGAGGCAGGGTACAATTAGAGCTTATTTATATACTAGACCACAGAACTGGGATAACATGGGAATCACAGCATTCAAATATATACTCGGATATAATAATCAGTCAAACACAGTACGCGATGCTTGTAAGATCTACTGATAAAATGACTTCACGGCTTGATATTTATTGTATTCTAAGAGTATATTTTCCTATCTATAGAGAGTCATAACAGACTTATGCTCCAATACTATGTCGATAAAAATAAAGATTTTGGCCGATAATTTGAAGAAAGGGCGACCAAAACTGAGATAGCAAAATTTAATTTATAATAACCCGGGACAATGCATTGTATTGTTAGATAATTCCCCATGCCATGTTGTCTATGAAAGCTTGGGAAATTTAGAAGTATTCTTCCTTCTGCCTGAAAAAACCGGATATCTACAACCGTTGGACCTTTTCCCTAATGCTGTTGCTAAGAAAAGTTACAGATTATATTGTAAATGGTTAATTGACCATAAATTGGGAGGAAACACAAAAATAGAAGTAGACGAAAAGAGAGCTGCTGGAAGTTTTGCTAAAATCTGGCATGATATGGAATTTGTCAAGCTGCTTTCAAAAAAACCAAAATTGGAAAATTCATAAATGTTCCAAATAAATATGAATTACAATTTGACCATAATCTATCCGTTGAAATTGAAAAAGCTATTATTGAAAATAACTGGTTTCAATATTAGTTCGCAAAATACATTTACCAATTTGCATGTTAAAAAATATTAATAAATTATTTCTAAATATTTGGTTTAAAATATTTCGCATGGATTTCAATTCCGTACACCTAATATCAACGCGCGTCCTACCGCACCAACCGGTCCATCCACCCATTTAGCATTTACCGGTTAAGTTTTTATCAGACTTCGTCCAATCTGTAGATTAGGTCTATCAACATAAACGCAAGTTCAAAGTTGGGTGTAACTGTTTTATGAAGAATCATATCTGTCTTAGCGTTCTATTAAAAATATATTCCCAGGCGACCGGAAATGTTCATGAGTTATTTGGTTATAAAAATCAAAAAGGCGCTTATTTCCGGCTCGAAATGCTGATTGATTACCATGGGAGTCTTCTGCTTGCTCATTTCAGATTTTATTGTTAGTTACTTCGTCTCATTCGGGTTATCTGACAATGTGACTACTAGTACGCTAAATATTGTGTCAAAAATAGTATGGGCAGCTTCGACTCGAAACATCCACTAGAAAAGTTTACCGGAAGTGGAATTTGAGCAGACTGATCGACACGATTGCTTGTCCCAAGAGTAGAAATGCATTTAAAGGTTAATCTGAAGACATCGTGGGTTCTTACGACCACTTTTATTATCGAATTTTAGTGCCCAAAGGTTTTCCATAGTAACAGTACTAGGGTAACCGGTGACTGAAAACAGATCTGGAGGGGACGGAAGAGACTCGCCTCCCAGAAAGATTAAGGGCGGACATAAGATTTACATAAAACAAACTATTAAATAAGCACAAACAGGTTGTTAAATTGGAGAGAAAACGCTAACCCTAATATTTTGCGTGCCTTCGTTTTTTTGATTGGAACTATGGGACCAAACGAAATTTCCACGCGTATCCATTGTCGGGGAGTATTATGGCCGCTGAAGAATTTTGGCTAGGTCCGAATCCATCTGAATTAGATGGTAATTACTTAATTAATTGTAAAAATCAGCGAGTTCATGGGTTGAAATTAAATTAAACAATGACGACGGGTAACGTCTTAAATCCGACAAACAAACTTTCGGACTCAGGGCGACTGGTATACCAACTGATTAAATCGATGATTAACCTTTAGCATTTAAATGAGAAGATTTGCCGACAGTAATCTTAAAAAAACACAAGGAACAATGCATGGTATTGTTGGATAATGCTCCAATGTTATTTCGGGAATTAGGTTTAATTATGCACATGTATGCTAATAAATTATTTATTATTAATATCCATTGGTTTTAAGGTGCGAGCACCGTATGTTACTGGGGCGAATAAAGGTCTCGTAGATCAACCGGGACTTTTAATTGGCCCATTTCCTAGTCGCATTTTACAGCTCGCAGCCGTGATTGGTGAACGCTGACATTTTTCAGCAATTACAGAATTAATTTTGCGAAAAATTATTGTTGGAAATTTCAGCCCGTGTCTATTAACCTCAATATCAATAGATGACCTATCAATTTTATTGGGAGCACGAATATGTGCAACATATAAGGGTGTGAGTGAGGTATTTGTATAACCATAGTAATTTATTGAGTAGCCAATTGTTCAGCCAATTGGATTTCGTAGGCCATATTATGCTTTATAATCATCATTTTTCTATGCGCGTTTTTCTATCTTCTAAGCTGTAATCATTCAATCAGTCTAAACAATAATAATAATATCACAAGACCGTGTATTCATTAATAGCAATAACAATAAATAATGTTTGCCATTTGCTTTTTAAGTTTGAGCCTCCATTCCACCGCATTGTGTTCGAAACTACTTTCATGTTATGTTCGTTCCGCAATATAATTGGCTGAAAGGTTTGCTAACTCACTGCATTACTATTTTATTAAATACCACATTCACCCAACTTTAAGCTGTCCTATAGCACTAGACTCAAAACAACACATGCCAGGATTTGGGATATGTCATCATCGGGTTATGTATAGTAAAAATATGTATAGTAAACACGCTAATGGGATACGAAATGATTGGAACCTGATTTTAGTGTTTTCGAGAGCAGATGCCAAAACGGTTTTATTTTTGTACTTTTATATCTAGTGGAAAATTCAAAGGTAACACTCTAAACAATTTTATAATATATTCTCTACATCAAGAAAAGGGGTCCCCTCATTTCATATCCTATTAGTGTGTTACTAGAAACACACCGCGCATCTCCTTATGGGATATATCTCAGGCACCCTTTTGTTTAAGTATTTCTCAAGCACCTTTTTGAATACTTATGACCAGTAATATTAATTCAATTAATTCAATCTCCAGAATTCGAATATATTATTTGTTTTCAAAAACGCCAAGGATGAATATGCGTTGAACTGCTTGTGAACTGCTTGTGAAGTACAGAATGCCTGCATAGTAAGGTAGCTTCCCTTTACAGTAGCTTTAGGTTCGCTTCCGGTCAAAATTACTGGTCGCCAGACACCCTAAAATATGTGAAATAATATTCTAGGCGGGAATGCTGCAGTATGGGTCAATCAAATATACAACCTCGTCTAAGGCCTTAAAACGCTAGGTAAACTTTACGAGATATTTTGGATATATTTTTGTTTCCTTGTTTAAAGTATGACCAAAGGGACTGTTTGTGAGATAGTTATTCACGCAAGATCGTGATCCAATCAGATTGCTCGAAATATGTTTTATTTCTAATTTCAGTTTTCGAGCCCATGCTAATGAATGCATGACATAAATGTTCTTTTTGTTCTCCGGAGAAAGGTTAAGCACCGAAAATACCTTTTCTGATGTGTACATTGGTACATATTAATCCTTGTTCCGCACTCGAGAAATTATATGGACTACCACTTTTAATAATCTATATTGTCGACCATTTTGACTAGTGATGAGATAAATTATATCTATATCCAGACTGGACTACCACTTTTAATAATCAATATTACCGACCAGTTTGATTAGTGATAAGAGATATTGATGTGTCCGACAATTCGCCTTATGCTATTCCATTTTCAGTTTACCGACAAAATGATGTAATTAACGTTTAAAAGAAGATGCACAGTAAACTCATTTACGGGGAGACTATATTTAAGCGTTTGAGAAGCGTTTTTGTACGGTTCATATGCTTCACAAAACATTTAGTTGAACGTGTAGGAAAACCAAATTTTGGAACTTTTTCTGAAGCTCGAAAAATTGGACTTTAGTTCAGAGCGCATTTTTCCTACAATTCCATGCTATTCCACATATTGTAGATTATATGAAATCTACCACTTTAACGTTTTACACGTAAACAGTTACACGTAAACAGTGTACTTTCAGAGCCGCATATGATTGTACTACAGTGACCTTAATGATCTTGCCGAATTTAACACATCGAGAAACATAGCTGTGTTCGTCAACTACAATTTCACACGGATGTAAACTAAAACTGGTCGACAATATTGATTATTAAAAGTAGTAGTCCAGTCACCACGTGGATTTCTTGCTACAAATATAATTTTTCGAGTGGTAATGTAGTCCGGGGTCTCCCTTATGGAGTCAGTTATTACTGGAAAATTATCACTAGAAAATGAGCTTCGACATCAGAATGTCCGAAATTACACGTCGCCGTACAGTTAATCCTTCATAAAGATAGACCATGAAAAAGTCCTCTTTTGATAAAAAAAAAACGTTAATTTTCGCTCCGGGGGATGGTAGCTCACTGAACTAAATTGTACTAGATTAAATAGGGTATCCAATAAAAGCATCAAAAACATACATCGATTATTTGTTTTTATGCTATGGACCTCGAAAGTCACATTGTTCCAAATGGACAAAATTGACTTTGAAGATCCTGACATTTTGTTTTACGCAGTTGTTTCGAGTCGAATTTTTAGTGAACATACTTTGGGATCTTGCTATAT
>SCLF01170546.1:0-10159 GCA_004367975.1 Mesochordaeus erythrocephalus
GTTGTAAAAATAAAAGAAAATTTAATATATTTTGTGATACGTTTGATACATAGCAAGCAGGAGCAGTGTAGACCGTATCAACCGATACGGTCGTCGTCTTGATTAAGGAAGCAACCGGATCGACTGCACTATAAGAAGAATTTCCGACAAAACTAACCACTTTCCGTGTATGAAATGTCTCAGAGTCTACTGCCAGGGTCGGACCTGAAAAGGTCATGTTTGTTCCAAATTACAATAATTATCTTCGTTATTGAGTCGCTGCGACTAATGATCAGTGCCCCGACACAGCGAATTGACACGAGCGATGACGCATTATTATATATTAAATAACTGCTACAGCCCCGCCGTATTTTAAGCCCACAAATATAAGGGAGATCTATTATTTATTTGAAAATAAAAATAAAATACTTTCAAAAATATTAGACGTATATAAAGAGGGTGCGCCATTAAGGTGTTTGTTAATAACTATTATTTTAGTAAATATAAAATTTCAAAACAATGCAAATGTTCCCGAAAATCGGTAACGAACACGACGAGGTTCAGTTCGCCATTGGCAACTCTATTTAGTTATATAATAGTAAATGTAGATTAGCACGTATATCAAAGTCATTCATACAGTATGGTGTAGTCATTTATATTTTACTTTCCTTATAATGTTGCCTATCAAAATTAAAAATGACTATAGTATACTGTATGAATGACTTTTATATACGTGCTAATATACATTTACTATTATATCGGCTCACATATTTAAATCTAATAATCTGGTTGCTCCACCCTTATATGAAACAGCTGGTCTCGAGCTGGTCTCGAGCTAATGGCGGACTGAACCTCGTCATTTTCGTCCGTGATTTTCTGGAGAATTATACATTGCATTGTTTTGGAATTTGGCACGATTAAAGACTATGCCATTCTCGGTGTAACGGCGGATTTATTTTTAAATATCTGGTTCAATTTTAGGCCAAAAACTCTTTTTTTAAACAATTTTGAACATTATATAATAATGATATTTTAGAGCACCGTTATTTAATAATGGCTAATCTTGATATCCTATCTTCTTCCAACGATTCGAGTACCATTCAATCTTACCCGATGCAGCAAAAAATTATGTTATAAGTACATTACTTAGTAAAATACGCTTAAAGCGTATATAAATTGTATATATTTTCTCTCCATTGCGACGTTTTGCTCTTTATCGCGAAAAACATGAATATAGTTGTGCAGAATTTCAAAGCAATACTATTGATGGTGTTCGAAACGACGAGCTCGACTGGACAAGCTCGGTTCTCATCTATTGAACGTTTCAGAGAAGAATAGGCTCCCTCATGAATCACCAAGTAAGGGCCACAAATACACTTCAGGGTTTAAATTATATATGCAAATATATATAAATTATATATCGATAACTATATAAGTATATATTACTATGCATCCTTAGCTTTCGAATGTTATAAACTAGATTTAGAATTAGTCAAAATACGTTTTCGTGATAGATGCAAAACGTTCCCAATACAAATTATAAATGATTACGATATAAATGAATGATTTGGATATACATAGTTATATATTTGTATATATTTATATATATAAAATTTAAATCGGAAGTGTAGTTGTTTCTGAAACATTCAATAAATGAGAACCGTGCTTGTCATTTCGTGGTTGCCGTTTTAGGAAACTATCAATAGTGTTGCTGTGGTATTTTGCGCGACTAAGGACTGCGAAATTACCGATCGAATGTTATAAATTTGATGTTATAATATTAACGCGTCTCCGTTATAATTAGAAAAACGTCGCAAGTAATGAAAGATAGAACGATAGAGGAAACTTCATTGGCCAATAAAATGCAGTTGCTAGATGATAATCTCCAAAGTTAATACATACCCAGAAAGACTATCTACTTAACTTACTAATTATATTTCTAACATTTGTATTACAAATTTGACGTTTCAAAATATGAAAGAAAAAATATACTTTTGGTCGTATTATACTACTTGGAACTTAATTTTTACACTGCCAAAATTTAATGGTACAAGGTGAGGCCTTAAAAGGTATGGTATCTACTCGTTAAACGGTTTGGTATAGTACCTATTAGAAATATCTATTAATAATATCCGGAATCACTGTAGCTACTTTGTGGGATCGTCAGACTGAAACCTGACGGCTTGTGTTTGATGAACGGTATGACACGCTATTTTGGCGTTTACTTTCAAAATTATTTTATTCACTAAATATCCAATAGGCAATGTGCAATAGTGCTATAGATCTTTATAATTTTAGCGTACAATTAACCCAATCTGTGAAAACTTGACGTGAAATTGCTCTGTGTAGGGACAAAACGTCTATCGCACTTCCTTTCCATCTCGAGCAAAAATCTAACAATATATTCCGTTGAAATTTCGAAAGAGTGAAGCCTTGCTATCTGGCTATTTAACTGTGTTAACATTTTATATCTATTTATTTCCGATAATGTATGAAAAGCCACAATATTAGGGTGGTACACGAGAAATTTCATTCAAATACAATTTCTTGGTTAAAAACTATTCCTAGAAAGCCAAGAATGACACTGTAGTTAATAGGAAATTTCTAGTACACTAGCTTCTTCTGTCCTTATC
The DNA here is from genome assembly GCA_004367975.1 of Mesochordaeus erythrocephalus. Classification (NCBI taxonomy): domain Eukaryota; kingdom Metazoa; phylum Chordata; class Appendicularia; order Copelata; family Oikopleuridae; genus Mesochordaeus; species Mesochordaeus erythrocephalus. Next base: position 2,613 of record SCLF01170546.1, read on the forward strand.
TCTCCCTGCTTGCCTATTTTCACCATTTCTTTACTTTTGTAATGAAATCGATCGGTATAGAAAATCGACATTGCTTCAGTTAATATACAATACAAGATGTTGTGTGCGAGCTATCATAGTCGTCACGCTAAGACAGGCAACAATACTAGACAGGCTATGCACAAATAAAATTCGAATTGACATCCGGGTCCTACATATGAGATAATTGCAGTTGCTGTTGCAAATCATCTGGTTTTCGCCGAGCATTTTCAACACTTAGTTTGTTTGAAGAGTATTTGAAAACCCTGAAATAAGCTAAAATTTTACGCATATACGTCCTAGAGATATCTGCAAAAAAGGCCCTTGTGGACGTTTTGTCCCAACGAGAAATCCACTCGCTAATGTGCTCATCCTCCGAACTTTATTTGGAGGGGGTGGAGTATTCACCAAGGAATACCGCAAGGATAGGTAGGGAATATGAACTTTGGGCATTAGTTCATAATGACAACCCATGAACCGTTAGAGATGCATCTGTATTGTTGTTTAGATCAGAAAAGAACGAAAAGCTCACCAAACTAAATCATGCTAGATGAATTAGGTCACTGGTTCGTAAACGTACTGCGATTATTTATTTTAAAGCTATGTACCTCGAGTCACATTTTCGAAATGGACAAATTGATTTTGACACCCCCCTAACATAGGGTTTATTTGCAGTTGTTTTGAGTGATTGGGATTTTGGCACGGTTTCTGTATACACCGAATCGAAAAGTGAATTTTATCACTTTTTGAAAATTGGTACTTTAAACATCCCATGTTTGGCCTATAACTATGTCACGTGTTAAGAATTCGGGGTCGGTCCACTGAGAAGAATTGAAGCCGTAGTCATTACAGGTCGAATAAGCCCAATTTCGAGCTAATCGGACATACTTCCCGAAATCGGCCCAAAACTAATTGATTTTCCAATCAACATAGCGCTCCTCAAATTATATCAAAGCACCGGCGATAATTGGAACTTGTCAATAAAGAGAATAACTCAAATCTGGGGTGGGTCTACCAATTTGGTCCAAGAACGGACAACATTTATAGAACACGTGATCATTCTGATGGAAATCAACTACCCATGTTTAGTATTCAATTTTATTCCGTGTGGCATAATGGTAATTGTGTATCCTTATAAGCATGCTACCAAATATCGAATAATAAAATTTAACCTGGAAGCAACAAATATGTCTATAGACAAACTCCGTAAACGATTATTTCGGCTCGATACATAGTTATTTTGTTGTCCATTGCCAGTCGTTTACGGTTATAAGGCATAGCTGAAAATAACTAATAACAAAGCCGTTTTCGGTTATTTGCTGCTTACATATTTCAGTAGATTGTATTTCATTGACCTTTGTCTACACGTCCATATTTTGTTGTAGAGCTGATCCCTTTTAGATTGTACTGCACTAATAGAATCGCCTTCAGTGACTCAACAGAAAGCTTATTTCTCTCCTTGGTCCACTGGCTCGGCATCAGGGAGAAACCCCTCTCAACATTTTCATTCTGAGAACGAAGTGCAAAGGCAAACTGTGCAATCTTCAATAATTCGGAGTAACATTCGAAGCTTTCTGCATTCTAAAAATAGTTGATCTACTTCTGGTGCGCATGCAAGTCACTGAACTCCTCATCACTGTTCTACCTTTCCGTGAATTTCTTCAGATTGCTGACTTGGTTAAAACATTTGACATCATTAATGGGAACCCCTTTCTCTACAAGGTGCTTAATGCAGACCTCCACATCATTCCACGTCATCCACTTCTCCACATACTCCAGACATGCTTTCACATCAGCACAGAACTGGTAACAGCCCTGATCCGGTCCCTTCACTTTAAGGGACATGAAGTTGTTGCTCTGTCGTTAATGAAGATAGGTGCGGATGCTGCTCAGTATATATCTTCACCTCGATAACGGAGTTGTTCTCCCTTTCCATTTGTTGAATGTGGGTGTGGAATGCAGACATAAGTGAGTGCATGTGCCAGACGTAGATATCACTGAATTGATTTTCAAAAAACTGGGACAGAAAGAATGCCTTTAAAGCTGTAAACATCTGTATCATCCTCTCAATGCCTGGGAACAATGACAGCCACCTCGTCATTCTTCTGTAAACATTTACCCCCCTGATTAGAATAGTGGACTCAATGGTGATTGATGGATTGCAAAATCCATGAATATTTGGTAACATTTTATTAAAAGCTATTCGTTCATTTTCCGGTGATTTTAATAGAAAACTTTTTAACCCGCGCGCGTTATCTCTGACTTGTGGATATATTTGTCCTCACTGAGGGATTTCTAGAAGTCTGGCCTCCTAACTAATATCTAACTAAATATATCCCACCTAACTTATGACACAATTTTTATTGAAAACAATTCACTACTTTTGAAGTGAAATAGAAACGAATTGGAGCTTTTTCCGAAAAAAAAATTGTGAATTGGACACAATTACATTTTTCGTTATTGAGGGATTTCTATAAGTCTGATCTCCGAACTAAATATATCAGTGGGAAGCCTGAAATCTCACCTAACTTATGACACTAATTTTATTGAAAAAATAACCGCTACTTTTTAAGTGACATGCAAACGAAGAACTACTAATTTGAGTTTCCGCAGAGTAAGTAAAAAGGGATTGGTGTGGGGGTTCTGCGGAAACACTTTCCGCAGTTTTACCAACACTCATTATTGTAGCGTCGCGTTTTTGTAATGTCCAATTAGATCGAAGGCACGCTTGTCGTCCTTCCGTGATTAACCGAGCAAATTTAGTTCCAATATGGAAGCCTGCTGTAGTTTTATATCCCAAAAGGAACTTGGATGCCCGTAATGTATTAAGTGGATATTGACCAGTTTTGTAAGCCATAATCTAGGCATTTAGAGACGTCATATTCAAACCATTAGTTTACGAAAAGTTCAGCTATAGCCTGTTATGTATTTTGGACATTGAATGTTTTCTATCTGCAGTGTCTAAATGCCTAAATTTAGGCTTACAAAAGTGGTCAATATCCACTTAATACATTACGGGCATCCAAGTTCCTTTTGGGATATGGACTTAGCATAGAAACGATTTCAGTAAATCTTTCCACATGACCATAATAAAGGTAGTAAATATTTGTTTAGCATGAATGACCAGTATCTCAACATATTTTATAGAACATTAGCAATTCCAGTACTAGGCGCACGATATGAACTCATAAATCCGTCAAGAGAATCTATCATTATCGATAAATTCACGTGAGAGTGTAACCTTATAACATGAGGTGAGTAATTAATCGAAGTGCTTCAACAGAAGACTAAGTTTTAAACAATAAATGTACGTCAATTTCCAGGTAATTTTCGAAACCTCACTTTTATAAAGTCATTCAAAGTCATTTGAATTATATTTCAAGTTAGCGTATTTAACAACTTTGTGAACCTGTCTGAGTGACTAAATATCATACTATCGCAACATCATTTCTGGAGTCAAAAGTAACTTTGGTCACATTGGGAAGTTATACATCCGTCCATCATCGTTTATCAAGGTTGTCACTAATCAATTCCCTCTTTTAACCCGGAGATACTAAATGGTCACCATTAGAAAACTGCGGATACAGTATTTCAATAGTGTTTTATAACCAGTATACACAAGTATAACCCTAGAGTAGACCTACAAATACGTATTTAGGGATCTTAATCTGGATTCGACCTAATACGGAGTTTTATTTGTAAACGGACATCTGAGAATATGATTTTAAATAGACCTAGACCACAAGCAATCTGCATTTGCCCATTAACATACCTGACACCACGGAGGAAATGGAACACTACAAAACATTGATGGAAATAATGGACCAAGGAAAATTTCAAAAATAAAATAAGTCTTTTCTACTGATTATTGCCTTGACATGGGCGTCCCTTAAAGTGACGCCCACGCCAGGATAGGTCTAAAGCAAGGCCTGGAAAACATGGATAAAATGGAAAGAAAAAAGGTGTGCATTTTGGACCCCGAGAGGAAGAAAATACGGACCATTCTCGGAGGGTTGATTTAAGCTATATTTCGCTAAAATGGTGAAATTATAAGGCCAGAAAATCGAAAGGGAACGAAACGGATTAGCTGATGTAATTCAACCGATAGGTTGGAATTCTACTAAATTGACCAATTTTTGCTAGCAGTCGATTGTAAATAGGGTCGAAGCCCCCCACGCCACCAATGTAATCTAAGCCATATGTCAAGGCACCGAGCTAAATCCGACCACATAAAAACAGCCGAAAGTGCGTTTTTTAACAATTGAATATTTTCAAATTCAAATCCCAAATATTAAAAAGTTTTTAATATTTTCTGCAAAACTTTCCAAAAACGTTTGATCGAAAAATAAAACTTATTCAATTAAACAATTCTATTGTAATTTCCAACAGAGACACAGCTGTTGAAGCAACTGTGACTGGAAGTGTAATACTAAACGGAAGTAGGGATACCGAGCTGCAGAACTGTAAGTAGGGGTGGAACCGGAAGGTATCATACCGCTATATTAGCTTGCTTTTCCAGCAGCTTGTAATTAACTTTGACCACTTTCGGTGCGATTTTTGGTTCGAATATTATTGAAAAATGATGCAATTGAGATTATTTTTATATTTTAGGGAAATATACGGATGTGTCTACTCTAGGGTTATATTTGTGTATTCGGGTTATCAAACGCTGCAAGTGTAACGGATCAGTCCGCTCGAATTTATATTAATACAGTTTAAATATTGAACGCAGTGACACCGTTAGTTTCAGCAATACATTAATTGGACATATTAATTATCGAAGCATGGAAGCAATCAAAACTACGAAGACGCAAGTAATAAAGGTAATTATATAGAAGAAAAGGGTAATCAAGGAAGCAGTTGGTAACAAAAGTGACGAGGTAAGGATAGAAGTATTTAACCTGGAAATGCGGAAAACATGGCGTAGACGCAGCGGTATCCTCTTTTGATTACTATCAACAATTGAAAGATCTTAGTCGGTACAGTGGACGCCGACTAATAAGTTTTTCAGATGAAACGACCACGGAGGAGATGGAGAAATCTTTGGTGGAGGCAACTGAAGAAATCTCGTTCCTTTCACCAAATATAAAAGTAAGCATAGAAAGGAATTCAAAATAGAGCGAACGAAGCCAAATCTTCTATTTGGTTAACATATTTAGACCAAAACCTCATCACCAGCATGGGAAGGGAGCAGTTAAACCGACGCATCAAAGCAAAATAGATGTAAGTGATATTGCAAGAGGTGTACAAAAAAAACGTACGGTGCATTGAATCATTTTCCAAATTCCCAAAAAGAAAACTAAAATAGTGGAAAAGGCGACGACAAATCAGGATGCTCAGGAAAAGATACCGAGATGCATTAACTCCGAACGATTATAATCGAGGAAAAGTTTCGCGGCCAAATGCAGAGAAAAAACGCCCATCTAGAAGCTCGAGGCATTGGCCAAGTAACTGAATAATTAGGTATTGGTAAGTACTATAGGAAGGAGGAAGGAAAGAGAAGATTCTGAAAGAAGAATCTTCCAGGTGATGAAAATGGACAAAAACGGAGGAATCACTGCTGGAAAGCTGCTAGCCAAACTGTCCAAGAAGCAATGGGTAGAGCCGAGCAAAATCAACCAACAAGTTGGACTCGATATGCAAATTATGAAAGAAGAAATGAAGGAAATAACGGGGCAATATAGAAATTGCCATGTTATAAAAAAAAGTCGGCTGAGACTCACGGAGTATGAATGATGCAAGAGACCCACCAAAGATCGAAATTCAAGAAAAGAAATTGACATGGAAAGATGAAGCAAGACAGACAAGGAGGTCGTGGAGACAAGTGAAAAGGCGTATAGGGGGACCCTGGATGGGAGGATCATGAAAATTTACCAAAATGGAAGCTTACCAGGACGAATTGGAACCTTTTGTAAATTAGTTTTCAGCCATTTCCGGTGCTATAGCGGGTCGCCATTATCGATTAACCTTCACATTGTGCTCAATTCCGCCAATGGACAAGATGTACCGAGAGGTTAAGGAGCTGTGTACATGTTCCGAATAGTGCGGGTACGATCGAAATTCCCGGAATTTACTTTGATAATAAATTCCTCTTTCGACCTGACGAACTACGGGCCACTGGTCTACCAACTGATATATTCGAAACGTGAAGTTTTCAAAGATCAAAATAGAGATTCAAAAAAGCTATAATTAGGCAAATAGAAGTTACAGTTTGTTCGTAATCAATGGAAATGGAAAATCTACGAATGAAGTTGATCTATCATAAATAAACTAATAATAGGGATTGTGTTTAAAGTGACTTTTAATTAGCCCACTTCTTAGTGGGCCATTATCACCCACCCCACCGTATTACTTTAAACCCATCAACAATGGCCAACATTCGAGGTGAAAAAGTCATCGTAAAACTTATATCAGTTAAAATTTGCATGTCTCTTTATTTTGGACCAGAATCCATGTGATCGGGTGCGATTGATATTATGATTGATGTATAGACATAAGCAAAGCATCTGTCAAATCAATCAAAACCGAATCATATCAAAATTATGTTCGCATCTCAGATGGTGCGGTTTTATTATATTATATGATTTAACCAACGGGTCATGATTCACCACTCTTGTAAAAATAGGGTTCAAGGCACTTTCTGAACTGTCGCCCAGTACCGCGGTTCAAATTATGCAAGTTGATAACGCCATTGTATAAAGCTGGCTAAATGTAGCTGCCCTTAGATAATTAAGTTGTTCACGAAGTTAAGCTAAAAATCGCAATAATTAAAGAGGGTGAGGTGTAGAAGGTTCGGTGTAATACACTCTGATGGAAGTTAGGTTAACATGATATGAAGTCGGGCGCACGAATATACAAGGGTTTATTTCAGTAGGATACAGTATTCTCCCAGGCAACCTCTAGACCGTTTTTACCGCGTGCCATATACCAAATCCAACCTCCGGGGCTTTTTGAATAAATGAGATTTTAACCACTTTTGTAAGCCTAAATTTAGGCATTTAAACATTGCAGGTAGAAAACATTCAACGTCCAAAATACATAACGGGCTACAGCGGAACTTTTGGTAACCTAATGGTTTGAATATGAAGTGTCTAAATGCCTAAATTTAGGCTTACAAAAGTGGTCAAAATCTCATTTATTCAAAAAGCCCGGGGATGCTGGATTTTGGATATTTGTAGCGTTTCTAAGGCCTTAGAAGGTGTTGAATATTTTACTGTCCCCCTAGATTGAAGGCGGAATGTTTTTGTAACAATTTGTAGATTGTTGCAAAAATAACGCCGGAAGTGTTGGCTACAGTAGTTACTTCAAATTAAGTACGATTTTTTTCGAATTTTATATTTATCAAATTAAGTACGATTTTTTCGAAATATTTTTTTCAAATAAAGCCAAAAATTGTAACATTTTATAGTATATTTCGACTTTCTAGAATTGATCACGCGATATAATAAATTTTTTTGCGAACGGCATTTCTCGAAAACAAAAAACAAATATGATGCCAATTATAATGAAACGCAGCAAAAGGGAGACTT
>SCLF01170657.1:0-10157 GCA_004367975.1 Mesochordaeus erythrocephalus
ATATTGCGAAATTTTATGGCAATAGGAACACAAAAATGTGATTTCGGGAAGTATGTCGGATTGGCACGAAAGTGGGGTTATTCGATGCGTCGTGACTCCAGCTTTAATTCTTCTCAAATAACCGACCTCGAATTCTTAACAAGTGACCTAGTTATAGCCCAAAAATGCGATTTCTAAAGTACACAATTTTCAACAAATGACAAAAATCACGAATTTTCACTTTTCCATTTTCTTATAATTTAGAAAAGGTGCTAAGATACAAAAGTATGTTCACTGAAAATTCGACTCGAAACAACTGCGTAAAAACTAAATTTCAGGAGGGTCAAATAAATGTTGTCCATTTTTTGAGCAATGTGACTTTCGAGGTCCATAGCTTTAAAACAAATAATCGGACTATTGATTATTGGATGCCCTGGGATCTATTTAATCTAGTACAATTTAGTTTGGTGAGCTGCCATGCCCAGTAGTTAAAAGTAACCTTTAAAAAAACTCTACGACGCCGTATATTTCTCGTTAACCGTTTCGGAGTGTTTTTCGTAAAGATAGCCGTAATTAATACACGTGTTGATTTCATTGCAAGACAATTCATGAAATTCTATGGTTTCCATAGAATTCCATTAATTGTTAGTTTTCAACTTATAGCCACCAAAATTGCAGTAAAAGGGGGCCAATTGAAAGTCTCTATATTTTGACGCCCTCGACTACAAACGCAATATTTAAAAATACTTTATTATCATAATTGTGCAGAATTAACATTATTATATATATATTATATTATAATATATTATTATTGAAAAAATGATCTAATTGAGGCGTGGATATGACAAAAAAACTTCCTTGAATCTTCTTTTGGACGTCCGATAAATATACGGGATTTCTATCGTTAGTAACATTAAATCGAACGCGCAACTACGCGTTTAGTCCGCGCACTATTTGGGTCTTCTGGTTCTCTAGTAGCCTGGTCTGTTTCACTTTTGTTTATAATACGGTTTAATGGTTAGGTCGGTTTTCTGCTTCAATAACACACACGTAAAATGAATATATAGAACAGTTAAGCACAAATCTTCTCATATAATTCATAAAAGAATATATCAAATTTGCTAGTGAATACCTGACTCTAACAAGCTATTATTCACTGTCGGCTAAACTATTAACCGATTGATATTTGGCCAAGTTTCGACGGGTCCGACTTCCTATCTAAGACACAGCTGTCTGAAATGTCATTTCTAAACTACCTAATGTTTTTGAAGATCGTTTTCTGCTAGCGGTAGTCTCGGCAACAATTTTTTGTTTTTCGCGATTCAAAATAATCACTTTCCCGTTTTTTAGCTGTCGCCGCCAGCGGTACTTCTGGTCTAAACTCTCGCAAAAAGTCCACGTCCAACTTAGCGGGGGTGGTGGCTCAATCAACCCCGGGGGTATGAATCATTTCCCAACAGAACACATGGCGTTTTGTACCATGTTCCGTACGAAAATTATGAAATCTTAAATGAAACTTTACGGCGGCAATAGTGGGTTCTGGAAGGTTTTACTTTACTCATGTAGGAAGCTTCTACCCTAAAACATTAATTCTCTAATCTGAAAAAACACCGAACTAAATATGGGCGGACAATTCACTTCTCTCTAATTCTCCTGATCTTACAGTTCATCGGTGGGACCAGTTTTGTACGAATATGTGTGCTTGCAATGAAAGTAACACGTGTATTAATTGTGGATATGAGCGTGACAGCATTTACATTCATGATTGTAATTAATTAGTGGTGACTGCAGGCAGCTGGAAATACAATCAGCCGAAATACGAAAGCACCTTAACTGTTAGTAAACTATACGTAACGTTATGTATTGAAACTAAAGGGTTTAATGAAAGGCTTTAACTGGTAAATAAACATTCTTCCTGTTGGATATTTATAAGCCTTTAAAAGTCGTTCATACGTTAACTCGGAAGCAACATTTTTGTTCTCCGCGCAAAGAAATGTTTATAGAAATACTATAAATCTGTTTGCGTTTCTCTGCTACTTACGTATTTCAGTTATTTGTATTTTCTGTTGCGGAAGCCAGCACAAATTGCATGGTAGAATAATCCATGGTGAATAATTTTCAATCTAGACTAGCAGGAAACGTGTGTCTGCGATACATCTAGGGGTAGATGTGTCTGCGTACCCTTTGATTAACATTTCGATGCACATTGACAACTACGTACTCCAGCAGAGATCAGCAATAATTGGTCGTGTATACCCGACCTGTTTCAAAGACTATATTTAATGTAAACGGTAAAAAGGCTGAACTAGAACTGGAAAGGGTAGCTTTACTGGAGGACGTTACCAGCAATATGCGAAAGCTGTCAGACTTGGAAAATAACTTGCTAAATAGACTAACATCCACAACGGTATAAATCTATATATTTCGAATTATATGTATGGCATAGTTAAGGGCTCTCTTGTTGATGATGATGAGTTGATAGAGGTGCTGCGAATTTCAAAGATAACTTCAGCTGAAGTAAGCGAAAAACTTGAGGTTGCAGCAGAAACGCAGACCAAAATCAGCAATGCTCGAGAGGAATACCGACCAGTTGCATTCCGTGGTTCGATTATGTACTTCTTAATTGTTGAAATGTCCCTGGTGAATGTCATGTATCAAACATCACTGAAGCAATTTCTCACTCAATTCGACTTTGCATTGTCCTGCTCGGCTAAGTCCCCTATTGCATCAAAACGTATCGCTAATATTATAGAATATTTGACGTTAAACGTTTTCCTCTACACAGCGCGTGGATTTTATGAAGAAGATAAATTTCTATATGCTCTCTTACTTACGCTCAAAATCGACAAAGCTCGTGGAAAAATCAGCTTTGAGCAATTTAATACCTTTGTTAAGGGTGGCGCATCGTTGGACCTGAATTCCGTTGATCCAAAACCAAAGCGATGGATCCTCGACTCTACGTGGTTAAATTTGGTCCAACTTTCGCGATTGCCTAGCTTTTCGCAACTTTTGATTCAAATTGGTCGCAATGATAAGCAGTGGAAGGCATGGTTTGATTCAGATGCACCGGAAGAAACCCCACTTCCTGATGGATACGACGCATCACTAGACGTCTTTGGTAAAACATTACTGATACGATGCTGGTGTCCGGACAGAACCTTGTCACAATCTAGAAAATATATAACCGATTCTATGGGTGAGCGGTTTGCAGATGCCGTTATCTTGACTATGGACGATATCTTAAAGGAAAGCGGCACTGGTAGCCCGCTGATCTGTTTTCTTTCCCCTGGCTCTGATCCCACGGAATCCATCGAGAAGCTTGCCAAAGTGCATGGTACCGAATGCAGATCTGTCTCAATGGGCCAAGGGCAGGAAGTTCACGCAAGACGCCTACTTGCCCAGAGTTTTGAAGATGGTGGTTGGCTTTTATTACAAAATTGTCACTTGGGTCTTGATTATCTGGATGAACTCCTGTCGAAAGTAACCGAGACTGAAAATATTAACGCAAAATATCGTACCTGGATTACAACGGAACCCCACAATAAGTTCCCTATTAATCTTCTGCAGTCTTCAATCAAGTATACAGCTGAACCACCACAAGGTCTCCGAGCAGGCCTTAAGCGCACATATAACACCGTTACAGCGGAGACTCTCGAACTCTCAAATATGATTCAGTGGAAACCTATGCTTTTCTGTACAGCATTTTTGCATTCAACTGTCCAAGAACGACGAAAGTTTGGTCCATTAGGATGGAATATTCCATACGAGTTCAACCAATCGGACTACAATTCGGCAGTACAATATGTTCAAAATCACTTAGACGACATGGACATTAAACGTGGAGTAAATTGGCAGGCGATCCAATACATGTTTGGTGAAATTCTATACGGTGGACGCGTGACAGATGATCTCGACAAAATCTTATTGAATACGTACTGCAAAGCTTGGCATGGTCAGCATATGCTTGATCCAGACTTTAAGTATCACAAAGATAAAAACGCCGTTTATCATATCCCAAAAGCAAAAAATGTGCAGGACTATCACGACTACATTGATGCCCTTCCACTAACTGATTCGCCTGAAGTATTTGGTTTGCATCCCAATGCTGATATAACCTATCAAACTAATACAGCTAATAGAACACTGATGACTATTGTGAGCATTCAGCCGAAAGAGTCATCTGGTTCAAGTGGAGAAACGAGAGAAGAATCAGTCTACCGGCAGGCCACTGAAATGCTCGAGAAAACGCCTGCTAGCTTCATGAAATTCGAAGTCGATGCTCGTCTGAAAAAATATGGTCGTTATGATCCTATGAACATCTTTCTACGTCAGGAAATCGATAGGCTTCAGCTGGTTATTTTGTCAGTACAAACAATTTGTTCGGATTTAAAACTTGCGATCGACGGTACAATAATTATGTCAGAACAAATGTCAGAGGCGCTTAATCAAATATACGATGCTCGGATACCCTCTGTCTGGTTGAAGATTTCTTGGGAATCATCTACCCTTGGTTTCTGGTTCACCGAACTTCTTGATCGACATGCACAACTGAGCTCTTGGATATTCGAAGCGAGACCACATTGTTTTTGGTTGACTGGGTTTTTCAATCCGCAGGGTTTTTTGACGGCGATGAGACAAGAAGTCACGCGTGCTCACGCTTCAAAGGGATGGGCATTAGACGCAGTTAAACTAACCAGTGATATAACAAAAATGATGAAGGAAGATGTTGCATCTCCACCAAATCCTGATGTTGGCGGCGTATATATTTACGGTATGTTCCTCGATGGAGCAGGCTGGGACAGAAAGAATGTTAAACTCATGGAATCAAGCCCCAAGGTACTATTTACGCCGCTGCCTGTTGCTCATGTGTACGCGATTAATTCTGCTGATACATCTGGCGGTCATGGCGGTGGTCAAAATAAAAAGGCACAGCAAATCCACCATTATTCATGTCCAGTTTATAAAAAACCCAAACGAACGGATTTGACCTTTATTTTCAACCTAAACCTGAGAAGCGCCACCATACCAGATCACTGGACGTTAAGAGGTGTTGCAACACTGTGTGACACAAAGTAAAGTCAGAAAAAACTCAGAAAATTATATCTACTATATAAGCAAGTTTATTCAAATGTTATTTCTCATTACTTCTACTAACGTTAATATATTTGTATTTTACTATTTTTGCGTATATACGAAAACTTCTATTTAAGTTTTTCTGATATACGTCCTAACTTTTACAAGTGCAGACGAACGGTTACTCGTACTGCATTAAATAAAAAATACCAATAAAATTGTTTTAATTTTGCGTCCTTAATTCGTGTGTCTTATTAAAAAATAGGCACTTTGGATTTCAAACAGAAGCCAGTAAGTTTAAAAATAGCTAAAAGCAGTTTTATGTTGGAAAACACTAGCGTCAAAAGTGGCCCTCCCACCGGGTCCTCGGGGGCAACTGATATCTTTACGGGACTTAGTGGGCGGTCCCGAATCAGGTCTCAGAATATCCAAACTTAGGCGGCGTCGTACAGTTAACCCCCCCTAAAAATGTTAATTTTAACTCGTGCCCAACCTATGCTTTAAACCTATGGACCTCTAAATGGACAAAATTGACTTTGAGCGTCCTAAACATTGGTGTTTACACAGTTTTTTCGAGTCGAAAGTGAACATACTTTGGCATCTTGGCATGCTTTATAAATCATAAAAAATAGAAGGTGAAAAATTCGTGATTTTGTCACTAGTTGAAAATTTGTACTTTCGAAATGCCATTTTTGCGCTATAACTAGGTCACTCCTGTCGAAAGTCCAGAATTCGTGTCAAATACTCCCGAAATGCGGCTCCTTCCACTAGTAGTCGAAAATGTAATTTCGAGAAGTATGTCTGATTGGCTCAAAGGTGCGCTTATACGACGCGATCTGACTCCAGCTTCAATTCTACCGAAAGGACTGACCCCAAATTCTTGACACGTTAACTAGTTATAGTCCAAAAATGGGATTTCGAAAGTATAAAATTTCAACAAGTGGCAAAATCACGAATTTTCACTTTTCGACTTTGTTATGATTTAGAAAAGATGCCAAGATCCCAGTATGTTCACTAAAAATTCAACTTGAACCAACGGCCTAAAAACCAATGTTTAGGACGCTCAATTCAATTTTGTCCGTTTGCACAATGTGACCTTCGAGGTCCATAGGTTTAAAACAAATAATCGGAGTATATTTTGGATGCTTTTATTGGATGGCCACCTCCAATAAAGTGGCCCCTCCCCTTAGGGGGTTTTCGGGCGCAACTATTTGGTCAACAAGACTTAGTGAGTCTGATAGAGTTTTTCCTTGCGGTTCAGAACCTCGTCTCAGACTATCCAAAATTATACGGCGTCATACAGTTAGCGCCCTCTAAAGACAAAACGTGAAAAATACCATAAAAACGTTAATTTTAATTCATGGGGTATGGCAGCTCACCGAACTAAATTGCACTAGATTATGTAGACCCCAGAATATCCAATAAAAGTATCGAAGACGTACTCCGATTATTGGTTTTAAACCTATGGACCTCGAAAGTCACATTACCAAAATAGACTAAATTGACTTTGACCACCACAAACGTAGGGTTTTTTTGGAGTTGTTTTGAGTAAAATTTTTAGCAAACATACTTTGCGATCTTGGCATAGTTTCTGTATCATACCAAATCGAAAAGTGGTTTCGGGCACTATGTTAGATTGGTTCGAAAATGCGCTTAATCCACGCGCCATAACTCCGGTTTCAATATAATTCTTACAGATTCTGTCAAAAAGTTAAATTGCAATTCTAATGATATAAATATCATGCGCTTAAAGTTTGTTTTTATTAATTTTGTTTTTCATCCTTAAAAAAATTAACATCATAAAATTAGAATCAAAAGATGCACAATAAAAAAGTCTACAGGGGCATGTAAAAATTATATTCCTATCTTGTCTGTATCGGGCTCCGCAGCCTGTCTAGTCGACGGAAGGCCATTTCGAAACGGCCTCCAAAAATACGGAAAGTACGACAAGGGTTGTCTGTGACAGATATAAGCGTTCTTTCATTTAGCGTGTGTTGCATTCATATGTCCAATTTGTGGTGGATAACTGGGAATCTTCTTTCAATCATTAATTAGATCATTTCTTTGATAAACTGTTAATGAAAAATCGTTAGGCGCATTGTCGGAGATATAATGTCGTTCATAGATGAGTAACTTTAGAGTATATTAAACGTAAACTATTGTAGCTAAGAAGTGGATAAGATCGAAAGTTACCGTTTACATTAACCGAAAAAGTGTCCTCTCTTTTGAGTAGTACCTTTTTAACGATCATTGTTATGTTTTTCATATTTTTTGTATTCTTTAAACTTAATTTTATTTAATGAGAAAGTTGATCAGAGATTTTTCTGTCAATACACGCGGAGCAGAAGTTGTTGGTTGATCATCGGGAATTTCAATAATTCCATAAGAGGGACTTCTTTTTCATTCAAGAACTCCACGGAAGCTTGTTGCTTATCTTAACCTTCGTCACGCAGTTCCGACAAATTCGCTGAATCCAGCAATTATCCAGGAAGCTTGGACTCATTCTTTATTTTGATACGTTCTTATATTGCCTTTTAGTATTTTTTATTGAATTTAAGGTTTAGCTGTGTCTAAGTTAGAGAGAGAGATCGTGCTAGGAAGCGAGCGACCACATTTTTGTACAAAGCACACAGCTATACTGATCTCTGTAAACATTACGTTCGCATGAACTGCAAGAAAAAGCATTACTATGACGCACGCCTGTCAAAACTACCCCCCCTATGCTAGGGAGCAACTGATCGGTTAACGAGACTTAGTGGGTCTGATAGAGTTTTTCCTTGCGGTTCAGAATATGTCCCCAGATTATCCGAAATTATACGCGTCATACAGTTAACCCCCTAAAGACAAAACCTGAAAAAGACCTTTTTTGACCTTTTTTTATAAACGCCATGATTCATAGGGAAAGGTAATGGTAAATGACTAAACTGTTTCCCCATCCTTATTCAGTAATTGCAGTGGCGAAGGGGTGCTTTTTGGAACTCCTAGAGTACGACTAATAATGATATATTTAACAGTTCAAAGCAGTAGTCTGATTTAGTAACAGTTAAGTTCGAGTTTCGTACTTTTTCCATCAATGCTCCTGTTTCTATCCAAACCCCACCACCAAGGGTTTCGATTTAGTGTGCCAGCAGTGCGTTTCTGGGTTATATTATCAGCGATATGGATGGGTCGAAATAGACTCAAAGAATATCACGGGTTATTTGCCAAAAATGTAACAATAGTTAAGACACATTACACATTTGTAATGACCTTGGATTATACAACACGGAAGTTGTATAAATCCGATAGGACTTGCAAATTAAATTGTACTGGTATTTGACATGGTTTCAATAATAAGGCGTTTATTTTGTAAAATAGAGTTCTAGATTCGGAATGGAATAGTGAGCGGTGATATTTTCATACGTATGCTTGTTTATATTGAAGCAGAATTACCCTCCGCCTGAAGCTAGAGTCGTTCTAGCTTCGGGCGGTCCGTTATCACCCACCACTCAATAAAATCGATATAATTCAATGATGAAGATTATAATAGTAGGATTAAGAATGATTTGATAATACAGTAGTTTATAGTTTATTGATATAATGAAGTATATTTGAAATATGAGACAAGCCCATATTATTCATATTCATAATTTGCCCAACAAATTGTGAGCTTGTCGTGACCTGTAATTTTGCGCTGATTGATTTCGTTGGTTGGTTTCTTGTTGATTGGTTTTCATGTTGGTTGACTTAAGCGTGTGTGATTAGCGTCGGCCAGCTCATACATGCGTTGATTGGGGAAAATTTATATAGCGGTCGTCAGCTGTAGATTGCGATCAATATTGATGATTGTGACTGAAAACGACTAGCAGAATACCTGACAGAAACAATGGATGAGCTAATTTGTATCCAAGAAGACGGAGAACAACCACTAAAGTCGCCAAAAGTCAGTTGGACGACCAAATGGATGTTGATCAGAAAGCCAACAAGCCAAAAAAAGCAAACGTCGATACTAGGCTTTTGGAAAAGGTGAAATTTTGAATTTGTTCGCAAAACCGGCAAAACCTGCAAAACCGGCCTTAATTCGCGTACCTACTGTCTTTGTGTATTCGGGTTATTAAGCAAGTAACCATAGCGGAAAAGCCATCCAAAACCAGCGCAGCAAGTCTTTTTAACGTAACTAAATGGCTTTTGCAAGGATAGATAATAGCGGGTTTTTAGACTGGGGATAATAGTAGACTCCAGCATGAATAATTAATTTATTATACTGGATTAATTTAGACTTTGATCAATGCCTGAAAACTTAAAATAATTTTTGTTTTTTTTTAAAGTAATTTTTGGAGTATCATTACTGACTCAAGTTACCAAACGGAAGCATAGACCAAGTATTAACCAAAAACTTATCGGGGCAATAACATCATCGACATGGGCCTTGTTAAAATGTACTTAGGCCATTTTAGGCTTATACGCAAGTACAAAGTCGCCAAACTTATATTAACATTTATATTAGGACCGACATTGATTCGACAGCAGTGCCGGCTCGGGTGCACTAGTGTAATTACTCAAAGGCAGGATGAACGGATAGTTTTGTAAATGTATTTAATTCCCAATGTAATGGAAAGTATAATGATCTACCAAATACACACTCAGCTTATTAATTAATCATTAATTTTTGTTTAATTAATATTTGCCTATGGCTAATTTCGACTTTGCCGTTTGAGCGATAGTTATAGGTTGAGCTGTTGTGTGTGTTAATTTGGAATCGCTTTATTACTTTTCTAAAAAATAGGTCCTTGCCAATCGAATACCAAGTAGGGTTTATTATATTTGTCGGTGATCGATATCGCATTTGGCGTCCTGTTTGACCCTTAGAGGTGAATTAATGTTAATCCAGTTTAGCTCCCGAACTAAATCGTACTAGATTAACTGGTCGCCTGGGCATCCAATAGAAGTACCGAAAACATAGTGAGATAATTTCCTTTAAGGCGATGGACCTCGAAAGTCATTATGGTCAAAATCGATAACCCTCACTTCAACCCCCCTAGTATTCCCTTAATTGACTTTGTTTTCACTCAAATTTTTAGTGAACATACGTTGGGACCTTGGCCGGGCTTCTCCAGCTTGATTTG
>SCLF01170768.1:0-10157 GCA_004367975.1 Mesochordaeus erythrocephalus
TTTAACGCGAAATTTCATTCAAATAATATGCCTAAAAATCCCAAAAATTCTGCGTACCTAGCTTAATAAGAGATATGTATTATTAGTAATTTTTACTGGATATTTCCAAGTGCTTCATAACTTTTCGATTTTAAGACTCGAACATGAGAAAAATCGAGAGATATGGTCTTACCATATTTGACCAGTCGGCCAGCTAGATACTTTCTAGATAAAGAACAAAATAGGCAGAAGAATGATCATGTCACACAGATAAACATGGAGGCCTTATCAATTCAAGTCTTAAAGTCACTAACAGAATGGAAACAAGAACCAAGTGGTCAAATAGGGCAGCTGTGGATTCCAGCGGGTTTCTGGATTGGACATAACGGAACAGAAAGTTTTCCCCAACCACCAAACATTCAACGAGGGTGGAATGAAATGCTAAAGAATGGAAATAAAAATGAGGAAATTGTGAGAATGAATGAACAATTTCCCAATAAAGTCCATAGACAAAAAGAAGTCAGGCAAATACACACTTTATAGGAGTTAAAGGACTGCTTTCCAAAAATGATTATGGATGATAGAAGGACAGTGCAGGTTCAAGCGGCAAAAAAGAACTTAGACTGGAACAGGACAGGCGGCTAGAGACCAGCCTAGGATCGCAAGATCAGAGCAAATAAAGTCGAATCTGGTACCACAAAATAATTCAACAAACTGCTCAGCAGGAGCAAAGAAAATCGAAAGAATGGTTTTCAACACGGGAAAATTCAGTTCTGGAGATTGAGCGCATAGTTCGCAGGTTCAAGGTCATTATAAGCTTAAGGCGACAAAATGTTAACGTAGTGTGCGACATCTTGGGCGCAGCTGCGGATTACTCAAAATTTATAAGACTACTTTATGGTCCAAATTACCTCAATCCAGGTGGTCATCGGCTTTATCTACATCCAAACGAGCTAAATAGGCCACAGTTGATTATTAATAATCAACAAAAAGAGTTTATTCCAAGTTGCTTAAAAACAGCATTGACGGTGACTCAGAAAAAAGCGAAACCAAGAAAACATTTTCAACCTGCTGGAAACTCTGAAAGTTAAGCCACAACAAGTTCGTACCAGAAAGTTGCGTTTCTTCTAAAAAGAGGTAAATTATTATATTAAAATCATGACTAAAGCCATTCATAGCATTATAGTCTGAGGAAAAACAAGACTAAGACTGTATTATTCTTAGAACGGAGCATGAAAAAAAACATGACTAAGCAATATTTTAGGCTTAGCAAGGACATGACTAAGACTTTAGTCTTATGACAAAATCAATTAAAACTTTTCAAACTTAGGTGATTCTTAGAGTCTTCGAAAAAATAGGAAAATTTTAAAAAATTAATGGAAACCATGACTAAGAGTACCTTAGTCTTAGCAAAAAACATGATTAAGACTTTTACAGTCTTAGAAGAAACATGACTAAGACTTTCTTAGTCTTAGGAACAAAACATGATTAAGATTCTTACAGTTTTAGAAGAAACTATCTTAGTCTTAGGAAACAAAACATGACTAAGACATCTACAGTCTTAGCCGATACATGACTAAGAGTTTGAGTCTTAGGAAAACATGAAAATAATGTACTAAGATTCTGTTAACAAATAATACTGAGTAAAAAGTCAGTCACTTTTATGAATGAAATTCAGAAAGTAAGAAAAAGAAAAGGAACAACAAATTCCTGGATAATTTTAATAAATAGGTTAAAAGGTTCACCGTTGCAGTTCAAATGAACCAAGAAATAATAAAAAAGGGGTGTTTTAAATTTATTATTAACATAAACCAAACAAATTGCAAAAAATAACCTTTATTTTTTGGAAATGTCGGAGGTCGTTATCATTTCCGATACCGAAATGAAAAATTACTGCCATACAAACCGGCAGAGACGATTAAACATTTGGCTGCAAGGGCGGGAAAGCTAGCAACCAAACAAACAAAGGTAACAACCATAGAAAATAAGGCAATGCCAATGCGTGGAAAATCAACATATAGTACAACAAAAGTTTTTTAGGAACTGCTGCTGATGGACGACATGAGCGTTAATGAAAAGTAATTCCGCTACAACCTCAAAGATTATCTGCTCTTGTTAGTGACCGTATGTTAGTGACCGAATGACGGCAGTGGAAGTTGCGAACAAATTTGGAAAACAGACAGTTGCCAGTCTGGAAAAAAGCATCGACAAGGATTTGCTGATATGCATTTACAGATCAAGCGTTCAAAAAAAGATAACGAAAAACCAAGAACAATTGGAAGCACAAACGAATTGAAACGGATTGGTAAAAACTTCGCCAGTCACAAAATAAAACGGAAGTCGATTTATTTCTCCTGAATATAAGACAAGAAATGACAGACAGTGATGGAAACAGACAAGCAACCTGGAAGTTACTCATCAGAAGACTTCATCAACCGGGCAATGAATTTAAGAGGTATTTTAAGAGCTGGAAAAGTTGGAACAAGCAGTCCGAATACTTCAACTCCTTAACAGTCCGAGCTGTCACACGCATGAAATTTTGGCATACAAATTCGATTTTAAAGCACTCGACCGTATCTTCTGGTCACTCCATAATTTACTATTTATTTATTAATATATAGTTATTATTATTTTATTCATTTAATTTACTATTAAACTGTGAATAATAACAGTGACGATTTCTAGATTGTCACATAATGACAGAAATAAGACAAAATTCAATTTGCTCACTTGGGATAATGTTATTTAGAGGTTCATAGCTTAAGAACAAATAATCTCAGTATGTTTTCGATACTTTTATTGGAATCCCAGTGTCCCAATTAATCCAGCTCGGTAAAATCTTTCATATAAGCGGCTCACTTGGGTTGTCACACGTGTGACGATCCGGCACGTAGGCAGTGCTACTTTGTCGGTGCGTGACTGTTAAAAAGCCGCTGGATTCCGCAGCAAAGCCAATTTCACTTTATGATTGGTGAAGGAGTGAAGACAATAGAAAACCTGTATTCACCAAGAGAGGTAGCCAAGTACGGCAGGGGAAAGGCGTTATAATACAATTTAAATTTTGCAAGATTGATATTCATGATTTATTCCATATTGAGCTACCAACAAGGAAAAAACGAAAGGTGGAAGAAGTACATGCCGAACTATCGTCAATTAGAGAAGAGCAGTCGGAAACATCCGAAGACGAACAACCGTTAAAAAGAACCAAACGGGTGAGCCAAAAAATAACATCACCGTAGGAACTGAAAATGAGCAAAATATGCAGACAACAAAACGGATTAGCTCGGATGAAGGCATATCACTACGATCCAACAGATCTCGACAAATGACTGGATCTGAAACGGCGACTCGAAACAATTCGTCAGCTTCAATGGAGCTACAGGGTTTTGATCTAGAACAACAAGAAGATCGAGAAGGTGAAGAGCGAGTGCGCAAGACACTGAAAAATCTGGAACAAAAAGCAATGGACAATCTAGTTGCAGAGTTTAACACAGAAACATCCAAAAATCAGCGAAAAATCGGAAGAAAATAAGCTAGAAAATGTTGCTAACTCAACAGTACAAATGCACCAAAAAAACAAAATTCTTCTTCTGTAAAAACTGCCTTCTGCTCGCTTATACTTGATTAGCAGGTTATTCTCAAATTAAACAGTCAGTTGCCTAACGAGTTTATTATAATAGAGGAATGAGGTAACAATGTGTTGTGGTGGCGTAAATGGAAATTAAAACAAAGACTCTTCTAGAAAGAGAACGAAGCTTTTGTTAGTCTTAGTCAATACAGAATTAAAATTGTTCAGTCTTAGTAAAAATATGACTAAGACATCTTAGTTTAATGGAAACATGACTAGGACTTTTTAGTCTTAAGTGAAAATATGACTAAGACTTTCTGAGTCTCAGTGGACAGAAGACTAAGACTTTTTAGTCATAGTAAAAACATGACTAAGACTTCCTGAGTCTTAGTAAAATAAGACTAAGACTTTTTGTCTTAGTAAAAACATGACTAAGACTTTCTGAGTCTTAGTGGAAAGAAGACTAAGACTTTTTAGTATTCGTAGAAACATGACTAAGACTTTCTGAGTCTTAGTAAAAATAAGACTAAGACTTTATGTCTTAGTAAAAACATGACTAAGACTTTCTGTGTCTTAGTAAAATTAAGACTAAGACTTGGTGTCTTAGTAAAAACATGACTAAGACCTGTTTAGTCTGGAATGAAAACACTGATAATACTATTTTAGATAGAAAATCGGAAGATGCCGAACTACTACTACGACGGAAGATGCCGAACTACGACGAAGGAAAAAAGAGGAGAAACGTAATAAATATTTTAGATCTTCTAATAGAAAAAAGAAGATAAAATATAACATCAAAAAGTGGCAGAAGCCAGGGAAGATGTTAGACATCAATGTGTGTGTCCAGGCTGGACATTCTCCTTTCTAAAGGATGGGACCTATGGGAATGGTTTCATGAATTACAGCAGAAAGAAAAACAAACCCCCAATTGGGCAGACTTATATTTCCGACACGAAAAGGATTTTTATGGAGTAATCCTATCAGATTATAAGCTAATGATTCCAGAAATGGCAGGCTTGAGAAACCAACATAAAGTATATGAGACAATTCATAGAAAAAATATAAAAAACAACCAATACGGTCATACATAAACAGTATGAATCGCATGAAGGATATGCAAACCGGAAAAGAAATCAAGATAACCAAAGAACAAGCACTTAATCGGAAAAGATAGACTCATCGAACGGAGGAGGCCATACAGCAACTTAACGCCAAAAGATTACGGAAAGCAGTATTTTTGGGGAAAAGGGAGTAAACGTGTGAAAATTGGTACAGTAAAACGAAAGAAATTCCGTTAGCAATCACTCCTTCAGGAAATATAGTAAAACCCATTATCATCAAATCAGATGAAGACTTGTAACAAGCTAATAGAGAATTCGTTGTCAATACACTCGAACTATTACACTCATGAGGAAACATGAAACAATCCAGCTTCAAACTCCGTTAGTATTAGCAGCACTACACTCAAAGCCTAGAATATGCTATGATGGAGGAATTATCAAAACCGTGGAGGAACAATCAGCACTTGCAAAATGGAAGGCCTCCAACAAGTCCTGGAAGTTATAAAAGTAGAGGAGATACTAAATAAAGGAAATCGAAAAATAACTTCTTTTCAGTTTGAAAATTTAAGATTTAAATATTTTGGAATGTCTTGCCAAAAGGTCCAGCAATATTTCAATTGGTAAACCTCATTGTCATGAATTACATACGAAGACGAGGAGTAATGGCGTCTTTGTATTTAGATGACAGAATGTTCATGGATACAGAAGAGACGCTAATAGCAGACGATTCTATGAAGGATTATCAATATGCGAGGAAGATACCTTTAAATTGTTTTCTCGGAGTAATGCTCATAATCGCGACCGGTGGAGTTATTTCATTGGACAAGTCAATAACGGATATACAATATGAACTGCAATTCTTGGGAATGAAACTCAATACCTGCTTAGGTAAAACAGAAGTGCCAGACAAGTTTTATCTGAACAAACTGGAGAAACTTGGAGGCATAGCACTCAGTTTTCAAATAGCATGTAGCACAATGAAATGCTAGATAAGGCAGATGACCAGAGTGATAGCGCATGCGAACAGAACGGATGACAAAGGTAAATTTTCAAAAATGGTGCTCTTCACAGATGTGTGACAATCAAAGTGTGGTTTACTCATTTAAGAATTTGGGAAGTCCAAACAAACATTGAATTTCAATGAATTTCAACATTGAATTTCAATCCAGACGGATTGATTGGAATGAGGAGTTCATGCCCCAAGACATATTCAACACATGGCAGAAAGACTTGAAGTTGACATTCACGATAGATGCAATGGCAACAAAAGAAAACACTAAATGCACAAAGTTTATATCATGGCAGCAAAATGATCAGGCCTGGGCAAATGTTTTATTTGCAATAACAGAAAAAAACATCTTAACTAAAGCGTTATCATACATTAAGAATAAGCTGTGAAAAAACAAGTTTAGTAGTGGTAGGGCATATCTTCGCGGAATGGTCTCTAGCACTTACAGCAATGATGAAAAATGAGCAAGCAACAGTACATATACAAAAAGGAAAATGGTATGGTTTTTCAGCATTAACAATGATACCATCTGAGGAAAAGGATATGATAGGTGAAACGAAAATCTGCGGTTATTTTAATACAAAACCACAAGCTTTCTTCTAGTTATGCTGGAACTGTCAAACTTACTAATCAAAAATAAATCCCAGCACAAATGTGCCAAGAAAACAAGAGAAATTATGAGTTCAAGTTATGATAAATTTTATTAAGATAAGTTTCGGAATTGGAAAAGAAACTACGAGAATCTTCAGTGAACAGGAGGATGGAACAATTCTGAAATATGTTAAAATTATTAAATTAAAAGAAAATCAAAAATGAAACGTTTTTGACAAAATTAATATATACAGTGAATTGTTCCTAAGACTTTTTTCATAAAAACAAGTAATGATAGACACTAAAGGTTACGTTCTAGTCAACATATGATACCTGTTAAATAATATTCATTAATCAAATTATTTCTCAAATTTATTTCTTTACAAACCTATAATGGCAACGTTGAAATCCAATCTGGGAAGACGACTACACTGTAATTAAACCTGGTAATCTGGGAAAGAAAACTTAAAGAAAGTTCTGCAAAGCGATCATCGAAGTAGACTCTAGAAATTAGATTCCAAAGCATGCGTTCAAAATATAAGAAGAAAATGGTTAAAATCGGAGCCAAAATTGTGCTGTTGTAACATTTCTCAAAGATTCAGCACATGTCTTTATCCGAACTTAAGTTTTTTTATCTCCAAATAACAATTTTGAATGTAGAGTTAAAATCCCCGTCTCCATTTGAGAGTTAGTCAATTGCGTTTTTCTGCTTCATAAAAGTCCCCAATTGAGGTGCTGCAAATCATATGAAAGGAGTCCTATTAATTTTCCGTCTTGAATAATTGATTTAATTTACCTGATAATAGGCGAGTTCTCTGGTCAACCTTGTAAGTCCTACACGTGACGTCTGAACCAGCAGACAGTTCGTTGATCAAGTTCTTGATATCTCGATGCTAAACAAGAAAATTAGACATCTCATAAATTACCGCCAAATATTAACAGAAACGTGTTTTAAGAAACGACTTTAATTATATAAAGTTCATTTTTTTGGGCTGACCGAATTTGAAAAAAGGTCCCGAATGTGATCGAAAGGGCAGTTGAACAAATATTTTTACCAAAGTATGATACTTTTTAATGGCGAGATTATCTGCCTAACACTCCACAATTAATCGATACATTTTCAGGCGAATAAAGTTCCCTCTCTGAGACCCATATTGAGCTATACGTGGTACACTTACCTTCTTGCGCCTTTTTTTCCTTCTGAGTCGTGCTTCTATTTGTCTAGTACGAAGTCTAACTAGGCCAGCATCTTGAAGTTTATGAAATGATCGAATTTCCGGCATTTCATCATCGGATGATTTGTCGAAGTATACGCCTGAATTATTATTAAATAATGGAATATAACAAATAAAAAAGAAATAATATACAATACAGTACACAGGGTACAGTTGATTCGACAAACCTTCGTTAAAAATATCCGTCATGGAGCTGAAAGATGTATCATGAATGGGCGAAAATGAATCGGTTGATGAAGTTGAGAAGTTTGAAGTTGACAACGAACTTGAAGACGATTGAACAAATATTTGAACTGAGTGACGCGAAGTGGGTATGCTGAATATAATATATTATTTGATAAGAACTGTAGGTTAAGAATATATTGATATATCTGTTTTCCCGGGGTCTATCTATGTATCGTGTATTATAGTCCAGTAAAAATGCATCTTTAGTATTATACATCTTATTAATTCGGAAATATTAAATAGGAGTGTGCCGTGCATCTTAGTTTTACATCAACACAAATGTATACATGCAGATTAAACGGTTGTTCTCAATTTTTTGTTTAATTCGTACGCACAAATTTATCGGTGTAATACGCGTTTGATCAGAATTAGACGTGATAGTAGGGATGATAAAAAAATTCTATTCCAACATTTTCGCAAAAATGATGTAATTGTGAAGTGGATAAGATCCAAGGCTATTGTATATGTTCTTTTAACCCACCACTATTTAATATTTCTGAACCAATAAGATTTAATATAGTTGATGTATTTGTATGCAACTCTAATACTGTGCACAGAATTTTGCTTATTCGTAGTAAGCTAATAAACAAATTTAATGATTCATGGCATTTTACCGGGTTATTGGCCCAATGGGTCGATTTTCAAAATGGTAAGCGTACGTTTGTGGGTTCAAAAATCATTGGATGCGTGGTTTATTCCTATAAAGATGCCGTTATCAACCTACAGGAATGAAAGACACAAAAAATGACACAAAAAATGACACCAATCGCTACACAATGCAGTTGCAAAATACCATGGGAATACAATGCGAATACGCGCAAATGTTTATATATGGTTAAATATTGCGATGTATGTAGGTCTAATAGGCGACGACTAACCCAGTTAACCAATTTATTGATTTAAGAAAAAGTTGAAACCAGTCTATACAACTGCATCTAAATATATATTTCCGGGACAATCCGACCATAGCGGTGAGACGTTGGACCATATCGGTAAAAATATTATTCATCGGTAAGACACCCGTCTAAACGGACCCTCCGGGGTCTAGAGAGCCAGAGATCGGTTAACGAGACTTAGTGGGTCTGATAGAGTTTTTCCGAGCGGTTCCGAATATTTTTCCAGAATGTTCAAAATTATATGGCGTCGTACAGTCAACCCACTCCAAAGACAAAACGTGAGTCGAATATAGTTGACTTTGACGTCCCTGAAATATAGTTTTACCCTTCATTTTCACCCCCCCCTCCGCCATTAACGGGTATATGACAAAATCTGTCAAACACCCATAAAATTTGATATGTTATAGAGTTTGGCTTCACGATCATTACGCAACGTACGTACAATTGATTCTTCTCAAGTTCTGGTAGTTTAGATTTTCACAATAGGGGTTATTCGGGATTAACTGTACGAAGGTGTGTAATTTTGGACATTCTGAAAACAGATTCGGAACCGCAAGGAAAAACCCTATCAAGCCCACTAAGTCTCGTTAACCGACCTCTTGCCCTCTAGACCCCGGGGTCAGTTTAGACATGGGTGTAGGATATAGCTTTGTAAATTATCACATATATAGCTTTATTTAATATATATATACTTTAAATTATATATACTACAACTATATAACATTACTAATTTACATACCGTCGCGATATCTTGCTGCCATTTGACCTGGATCTTCGAATGCTGGCTTTTTCGCGTTGGTGAATATTTTGAACAAGTTTTTTCACGCGGAGATCATTCCGGAAGTCAATATCTGAAAACAGTTTTATGGTATACGGCCGGTATCCTCTAAGATTCTTCGTCTAATTAATGGCCGTTTTACTACTTTTTTTTTACTACAATCAGTTATAAATTTCTTACTAGTTGCATAGTAAAATGGAAACATCATGAAAGGTATTGCTAAAAGCACCTATCCAAGCTTTTTCGACCACAACCTTGGCGATTAACATTATACCGTAATGTTACCGTAATTTCACCGTACTATTATAACAATATTATACACAGTTTGAAAAGATTTTAGTCTTCTTCATCGTTTGGCTGTATTTGTTATAAATGCTACGTTTATTCTCTTTCCCGCTTTAAATAATGTCTTTATGCCATATTATGTAATATTTTTTTAATTCCAAGATTTAAAAAAAATGAATCAAATATAACCATATCTCTAAGGCACCTTTTTCGATTGACTCATACTGACCCCCGCTAAATTGAACGTGGGATTTTCTGGGAAGATTTTTAGACAGGAAGTACCGCCGGAAGTGACAGCTGAAAACAGGAAGTTGGTTATTTTGAATCGCTAATCACACCAAATTGTTGCGCGAGACGACCTATAGTCGAAAACTTAGGAAATAACACTTTAAAAAAATTATTTTTTTACCACTTAACCAGTGGAGACCCTGAGCGAAATATCATGTGGAGACCCTTTAACCAGTGGAGACCCCGAGCGAAATATCCTGTGGAGACCCTTTAGGGATATATGTCCCACCGCTCTTCTTTTC
>SCLF01170879.1:0-10157 GCA_004367975.1 Mesochordaeus erythrocephalus
ACGAATTGGAGACGTTTCCGAAACAAATTTGTGAATTGGAAAAAATCACATTTCTCCTTACTGAGCCGTTTATGGAAGTCAAAAAAATTTACTAAAAATATTAGGTCAAAGACCTAGCACGCAGCTAACTCATGGTATAAATTTTATTGAAAAATATTGAGTACTTTTCAACTGACATGGAAATGAACAACGACCAATTTGACTTTCCGCTGTTTGAGTAAAAAAGGGATTGGTGTCGGGAAACAGCGGAAACACTTTCCGCTGTCAAACATTCAGCCACGCCTAAGGCCTTAAAAAAGCTAAAAACATGGTCAATGCCACTCAAATGGCAGTTGGCGGTGTAACTGTTAAGAAGAAGAAATTGTACGCACTTTTCCTAATGTAATGTTGATGTTCACTAAACAGTCGACTCGAAACAACTGCGTTAAAACTATATTTCAGGACTGTCAAAGTCAACTATATTCGACTCATTTTTGTCTTTAGAGGGGGCTAACTGTATGAAGGAGTATAATTTTAGACATATTGTAATGAGAGGAAAAAACCCCAACGGTAAACTATCAGACTGGCTAAGTCTCGTTAACCGCTTAGGTGCTGCTTGAAGGGGAGAGAGGGGCCACTCTGTTTACATTCTTATACAAAATTGTTTTGCTTGTATATACAAATAATACGAAATACTAACTGTAAATAACGCATGATACCAATTGGTGTACCAACAGGATCAAATCAACTAACTATCGTGGTAAAGCACAGGAATTGCGATTGGATACTGCTGGATTTGTCAATCGGTTCACTATCAAGCCATAGGGCTACGGTAAACTTGCATATTCTGTATCCTATTTTCAAGGATGGTACCGCAATATGTGTTTGATATAATTTATATATCGTTGGTTACGTTCATAGGTTTAACTAGTAACTTGTTAAAATTGGTAATTTTCTGATCCATAATACATCAATATCCTATATTTGACGAACTATCTTAATAAGTATCTTTGGTTCGATCTACCATTTTCATCAGAGTAGCCTGTCCGAGTAGCCTGTTGGAGAGATAATTTATTAAATGTACATATATTCCAATTTATAGGATAATTATGAATAATTTAGACTGGAAACCTCATAAACTTGATTCATGATCCTATTTAATTGCTAACTCTTGTTATAGTTACTAATATTTTAAATATAATATGATTTTCGAACATTTTGTTAACCACCGCGGACTTACAACAAGCCACTATACAATAAACCGGCTTTTAGCGCGCGTTAAATGGAGTGTGTATGCGTTGCGCTGATTGGATGTAGGAAAAAGTAGGGTGCCACCCAGATTTGTCTTAATCAACTTACATCCAATTTATATTATAGGATTTATATATAGGATATAGTGAAGAAGACTTACGGCTAACAATAATGGTTTTACATGTATTAAACATTTTGTACCTTATTGTGTAATGCATAGATCAATACAAAATGTTAACAAAAACAAAACATGATAAAAAATTTGATTTGTGAACTTATATCTGATACACACGCAGTGGTTAATATCGCTTGGTCATCATGTCTAGGCTTGATAGCGTCGTCTACGTCAGACGATTTTTCTCGTCTGCCAAACGGTGGAAAACACTCTACAACGCTGATCAACACGGTTGGAAATGCAGGTATCGTAATTATTATAATTTATTATTATTGTAATTAATTAACTAATTGGAATAAATCATTATATTAACTAATTGACTAATTAAATTGAGATATAATTTTCGGCGGCGACAAAACTATACATTGCATCGTTTTGAAATTTTGCTAGATCAAAGGCCAACTCATTGCCGATCCAACATTATTCTTCGTTTGAAAGTACCCCTTGGTTTTAGGACAGTAACGTCTAAACTGAGCGTTCAAAGTAATATAAAGAGCGATGAAAAAATAACCTCAACAATTTAAACATTCGCATATACATGTATAAATATGCATTGTTTCATAATTATAAGTCCTCGTTCGACAACTTTAACTTGTACGAGTACAGAGGAAACGTTGGCGCATGTGTATTGGGGTGTTCGTTAGTAATTAAGAGGCACTTAACTGGTGTACGTCATAGCAGGGTTTTTTATTTACAAATGATGAATAAAAGAAGGACGAGGCCAAGTTTTGTTGTCGAGCTCGAAGACTTATCGTCATTGAATTTGAAAACATAGGTTACTTGTGGCTTTTCGGTGATAAATTTTATGTCATTTGCATTCGGAAAATCATCAATTTGATGCGGAACCGGAAAATACTCATAAAATGGTTTTACCTTCTTTTTCTTGATCGTCTCTTTGTCGTCTGGCAAGGCGTAATTATAACTAAAATAGGTTTTAGTTATAGGCTTAGACATTTCCCAGGTTATTTTATTGCCCTAATAAGGAGGTTATTTTATTGCCCTTAGAAGGAGTTGAATATTCTATTTAGCCTGAAATATACGTATATTTTTTCCAAAAGTTTTTGGACCGGAGTTATCACCCAAAGTTCAGCTAATAAAACGGAAATTGATATTTTATAATCAAGAATGACACAAAACTGTTGCACAAGTAGAAAAGTATCTTCAAAAAAATTAAGTACCTAAGAAACGGCTGACCTACTTACAAATAGAATTTGGTTCTGCATATTTTAAGGGAAAGATCGGCCAAAATCAGTAGACCTTTGTAAATGTACCAATGCAGTATCAATTTATTTTAATATTTATTTCAATATAATTCATTCAGTAAGTCCTTCATAAAATTATAGCGATAGACTTTTTTATGTATAAATGTTTCCATAGAGCATATGCACATATAGGTATTTCGCGTTTTTTGGCGACCATCTTGGACCCAACGCCACAAGAAAACTGGATAAAAGCCATGATTTTCGCACGAGATTGTTCAGGGTTATTAGAAATCACTAGTAATGATGACTATTTGTCACATCTCTTACTTCAACTTTATTTTGGAACTGCTCTTAAACGTCCTTCATTTACAAAATTTACTGTATTGTGTTTGCTGTGTTATTAATTAGTTAATAACGCTTATTAGTAGTTTAAAGTGACAACGGAGGAGACCGAATAATACAAAACAGCAACGGAGACGATGGACCAAGGAAAAGGAAGAGGAAAAATTACAAAAATATTCTCCTCCCCTTCTCCCCAGTGGAGGTTGCGGAAGATGGGCTACATATATACGGGAAGTGCGGAAGGCTTGACAATAATGTGGTTGTATTTGAATGTATTCCTTTTAACTCCAACTGGTCGTCACTGGAACTCTTTCACTAACTGTTGCCTAGCTTCAGTCAACAAACACACTATTCAGTTGATTATACTATTTATTGTTATTAAAGATGTATTGTAAATGCAAGACAGATTATCTAGTGATAATCCGTATGAATATAGAAACTGTATATTCTATGAGTATAAATCAGTAAGGCTAAATTGTCCTATCTCAAAGCTATAATATATGCTAGATAATGACTTGGGAAGGCTTAAACTCTGTGTCGGAAACTCTGATAATACTTTATATCGACTGTTAATAGGCCAATCAATACTAACTATAGATGGGTGTGGTCCTGCCACCGAGCTGACATGGCACCAGTCATGTTACTACACTCACGCGCCTTCATTAATTGATGACTAGAGAATATCACAAGGCTTATAGTGTACAGATGTTGAATGTCACGAGTGTAGACTCCTGGCGCCTTGGTCGGAATGTGACTAAGAACTCATGAGTGTCACAACAGGTGTTAAGTGTCAACATTACAGACTTCTGGCGCCTTTGCCGAAACGTGACCAAGTATTTGCGATTGTCACAAGATGTGCTGAATGTCAAGATTACAGACTTTAGGGCCTCTTGGCCGTAATGTGACTAAAGTATACAAACTTGATAGAGTTCACTTGATTATTATGGGAAGATTTTTTGGGTATGAAAACTCGTTTTTTTTTTTTGAATTTTATGAAGTGTAATGAAGTAATTCCATTGAAAAAAAATATAGGTGTTTCGCGTTTTTTGGTGACCATCTTGGACCCAACGTCACCCGAAAACTGGATAAATGCCATGATTTTCGCCCGAGATCTGTTATTCAACTTTATTTTAGAACTGCTCTTAAACGTCCTTCATTTTAAGAATTTACTGTATGGTGTTTGCTGTGTTATTAATTAGTTATTAGGGCTTATGGGTAGTTTAAAGTAACAACTGAGGAGACCGAACAATACAAAACAGCAACGGAGACGATGGACCAAGGAATATGAAAAAATATTCTCGCCTTCTACCAAGTGGAGGTGCGGAAGGCTTGACTATCGGAAGATAAGTGGGTCCTGATTCCATCGAATCCAAACCGCATAATTACAAGGAATGACGATACGGCAACACTACGCTGGATCGGCCCAATTGGAGATAATTAATTTTGAGTTTAGACCCAAAATCTCCCCGGACAAATAAATGTCAAATAACAACGAACACAACCCCTCGATCTTATTTTACATTATGGAACTAAACTACGGTTACAATTACGCGGGGTTTCAGTTATTGATTATGGCTAACAGTGGTCTCATCTATTTTGGTTTTCGATTCATGGCTCACATTGGTGGTCATCCTTTATGGCACAGGTTGGTTTTAATTTTGACACGTTATCCTGACATGTTGGAAGGTATGGTGATACAACGGAGGAGATTGTAAAAAATTCATGTATCTAAATTTATATATGTAAAAACATTTAAAAAAGCAAGTGTGAATTATAAACCTAATATAAGATACTATATCTAATATGTCGTACAAAACTTTATAATCTAAAAATCCATGAAAAGATTTTTCTTACAAAATGTGTGGTCCTCGATTCAGGCGTCCCTCTAAGAGGTACCTGAACCGAGGTAGGTTTGAATTTAACACG
Organism: Mesochordaeus erythrocephalus; assembly: GCA_004367975.1. Lineage (NCBI taxonomy): Eukaryota > Metazoa > Chordata > Appendicularia > Copelata > Oikopleuridae > Mesochordaeus > Mesochordaeus erythrocephalus. The sequence continues at coordinate 4,876 of SCLF01170879.1, forward strand.
AAATATAATGGAAAAAGAAAATGCAAAAACGAATAAAAGGCACATAGAACAAGGTGTCCATTTTGGAACCGTAATTAGAAGACAATTTCAAGTGTTCCGCAGGGGTTAAACCAAAGCGTCGGTATATAGGCGGAAATATTACCGTCGCCCGAGACTCGCGACATAGACTTGACCGAGCGTGAAGGTCTTTAGCCAAATTTCGATTCTGGACTATAAATATAAGCCACTTTGTCTCTTTTTAAATTCAATTTCCACAAATAAAAAACAGAACTAAAATTGAATTAATAATGAAAGTTAAAAAAAGAACCGTAATTAGAAGCCAATTTCAAGTGTTCCTCAGGGGCTAAACCAAAGCGTCGTTATATAGGCGGAAATATTACCGTCGCCCGATACTCACGACATAGACTTGACCGAGCATGAAGGTCTTTAGCCAAATTCCGATTCTGGACTATAAATATAAGCCACTTAGCCTCTTTTAATAAATTCAATTTCACAAATAAAAAACAGAACTAAAGTTGAATTAAAAATGAAAGTTAGAAAAAAACTTTAGAACCTCGGAATAAAATAAATTTATTCAATTCAAAAAAACATCGTAAAAAACTACGAGAAACCGAAGTACTAGGAAGAGGAACCTGTAGCTGAAGTGTAGTACGAAGTACCAAATTGGAAAGCAGTTAAAATTGTAGCAAGAACAAAGTATCATCAAACAAAGAGAGCAGGTGTATCAAAAGCTTACCGATCTTCCCACTTAAAGTTACAAATCTAGTTTAAGCACGCTTACGATCGTCACCGTTCAGGCATTAACAGATTAATGAGTTGCTAGGACTAGTGTGATCAGTCGGAATTGTCAAAAAGTATTTTTTCCGTTTACTGAAATGCGCAAAGTTTACGGCCAAGGTTTTCAAAAAGCGGGACGTATAATCACCCTACCTTTACATCACTAAATAAAGCAATCAAAAATAGCCTGTATACAAATTTACAAATACTGATGAAGGGTATCTCCTTGGCAACTAAACGACCTGGTCTGTCCTGGTTTTTAGAATTTAACAGTCACACCGCCAACTGGTAGAGATGTACTAGTGATGCTGTGTTTAGCGTTTGTAAGGCCTTAGACGTGGCTGAATGTTTGATTGAGTGTTTGACCGAAAATAGGGCATTAAACAGAATGGCAGAATTCTGCCACTTGGCGAAGAAAGTGCTCAAAGTTGGCGGTGTGAATGTTAAGAGCTGTTGTATATATTGTACATGGAATGTTTCGGAACATTTTGAGACAAAATACTACCGGAAGTACAACTCAAAATGTAATGATCAGTGAGCTGGGTAATGTTTTGCGAAATGGGTTGTGGATGACCAGTTTCGACGAGCGTTTTCCAACTGGTCTATTTGCTACACTAATTGAAATCATATGTAGAATTTTGACCGTTCATTTTACTTTAGATATGCATATTTGTGTAATAAGAAGCATGCCAGTAATGCAGGTATGTCGCTTAAAGTATTAAACTAACGTGAGTCGTCACAATCAGCAGATAATTATGTATCAAGTTCGAACATTATCGACAATTACATAGGTTGCACGTATTTTGGGTAATCGAGTCTAGGATGAATTAGAAAAACACCACCGTGAGCACATTTCCGACTATGACACGCATATCAAATTAGCCACCCCCTTTTAAAGTCCAAACAACTTATTAACGAGACTGATATAACGAACTGATAGAGTTTTCTCTTGTGGTCCCGAATCTGTTTTCAGAATGTCCAAAAGTTCACTCCTTCGTACAGTTAACCCCCAAAAATCGCTAAAAGACCAAAAAAACTTTTCTGCCAGACGTTGGTAATCCTATCGAAACGTATCGCTATATTTTTTTGTTTCAAATCGTAACGATCCCTATAAATTCGCGTAATTAGGACCTGGCACACGCAAAATATTAGGGTTAGCTTCACTAACCCTACAGATTTTAATAGGCGTATATGATAGGCACTGTGGTAGTACATTGACATTTACTACTTAAAAATTGTAAAGATTGTTAACCAGTGGATACCCCGAAGGGGCAAAATGTCCAAAACGCTCTTCTTTCACAAATATCTTGAGAACGAATGGACTGATCTGCTTCAAATTTTAACTTACTACAGGGTTTTCAAATACCCTTTATATAAAATTAGCCCGATGAATAATTTGGAAGATCAAAAGCCTTTTATCGCTTTTTGTGAAAATTCAAGTGATTTGCAAAATTTAACTGCCATTATCCACAGAACATTTTTCATTGAATATACACTGGAGTAGTGGCGTTTTTTTTGCAGAAATAAAAAGATTTACTAATTACAGCACTAAGAATTTTAACTTTAGGTGGTCGCTTTCAATTTACTATTTTTCATTGGTTCTCCATGTTATGTATCACGTTGTAAACAACTTTTTTGTTGAATATATACTACAACTCCACGTCTTTTAACCCCATTAACTCAGATTTATTTTATCAATGTTCTTTGGGTATCCTTGTTGGTATAGAACAAAAATACGTTCTTATATTGCACATAAGTATATTACAAACCAGACAGCTATGGTTATATTTGCAAATATTACGTTTGCATGAACTGCAAGAGAAAGCAGTCCTATTACGCACACCTGTCAAAACTACCCCCTCCATGTGCCCGGAAGCAACTGATCGGTTAACCAGACTTAGTGGGTCTGATATTTTTAACGAGGGAAGCTATACTATCTGGCTATCTAAAGTATGAAAAATCTGAATATAACGGGCTATCACGTGAAATTGAATTCAATAATATTTTCTCGGTCAAATAATATGCCTGAAAATCCAAAAAATTCAGCGTACCTAGCTTAATGACATATATACCACTCTAAACGTTAACGCGACTAAACATTAACGCGCCAACTAAACGTTAACGCGCCACTTTTTCGACTTTTTCGTCTTTCTGCACCAAAAAACTATGTATTTAAAATCATAGTTTTCATTTGTCGCCAAATTAAACATTAATGAGCCGACTAAACGTAAACGCGCCAACTAAACGTAAACGCGCCACTTGTTCTCACCTCAATGTGGCGCGTTAACGTTTAGAGTGGTGTATGTATTATTATAAATTACTGGAAATTATTTGTAAGCACTCCACAGCTTTTCGATTTTAATCCGATGGCAATTATAAAATTTCACATTTTTTACAGTGTCTGATTTCCCACAAAATTGGTCTCATTCAACGCGCACGGATGTCCGCTACATTTCTTCTCAGGTGGTCGACTCCGAATTCCAAACCCGTTATGTAGAAGTCAAAAATGTGATTTCGGGCACTATGTCCGATTGGCTCGAAAGTATGCTTATTGGACGCGCCATGACTCGAGCTTCAATTATTCTCAAAGGATGGGCCTGAATTCTTAACACGTGACCTAGTTATAGCCCAAAAATGGAATTTCTAAAGTACAAAATTTCAAAAAGTGACAAAATGACGAATTTTTCACCTTTCTATTTGTTATGTTTAAGAAAACATGCCAAGGCATCAACGTATTTCCGCTAAACATTTGACTCGAAACAGCTGCATAAAAACTAATGTTTGGGCGATCAAAATCAATTTTGTCTATTTTGGAAATGTGAATTTCGAGGTCCATAAGTTTAAAACGGATAATCGGGGTACGTTATGGATACTTTTACTGGATGCCCTGAGGTCTACTTAATGTACTGCAATTTAGTGAGGTACGCTCCCATACTCCCATAAGTTAAAATTAACGTTTTTTTCAAAAAAGGGTTTTTTCACGTTTTGTCTTTAGGGGAGTTAACTGTACGACGCGTATAATTACGGATAGTCTGGGAACAGATTCTGAACCGCATCAGACCCACTAAGTCTGGTCAACCAGGCATAGGGGAGGGGTGGTCATAGGAATGGTTTCTATTGCAGTTTATACAAACGTAGTATTTGCAGAGGTGAGCATAGTTGTGTGATTTATAAAAAATGTGCTCGCTCTCTTCTTAGCACTATCTTTCTCTCTCTAATTTAGACACAGCTACACCTTAAATTCAATAAAACAATGCTGAAAATCCATGTTTTGTGTGTAGCGAGAAGGATACAAAGAAAAACACTGACACAATTTGGATTGAAATAGAGGTCCGGCCGCTGAGATAATGGCAGTTAAATTTTGCAAGTCGCTTCAATTTTCACAAAAAGCGCGAAAAAGCTTTTGGCCTGCCAAATTAGTTACACTGAAAGTTTTTCATGGGCACTATTTTTGTATGAAGGGTTTATGAAAACCCTATAATGTGTTCAAATTTGAAGCAGATCCATCTATTCATTCTCGAGATTTTTGTGAAAAAAGATTGTTTTTGACGTGTTAAGGGATATATTAAGGGGGTCGTATTCAAAGAGGCCGGAATGCGACTATACAGGCTGTGGAACCCGATACAGACAAGATAGAAATATAATTTTTACATCCCCTGTAGACTTTTTGATTGTGCATCTTTTGATAACGGACACTATAGTTTTTGTGCCGATTTATCATCCCGTATCGGGTCAAATAATGACTTAAAGCGTCGATCTGATGGGCACACCCCCTTTTTGTGATATGGATAAATATAGTTAATTCGACAATAAATAAGCTATATCCTTCCCAGTTTAGGCTACAGATACGCTATACATATAATTCTTACAGATTCTGACCCACAATTAAATTGCGATTCTAACGATATATATAGCTTGCGCTTAAAGGTTGTTTTTTTTTATTAATTTTGTTTTTCATCCTTAAAAAAATTAACAGCAAAAAATTAACATCATGTAAAAATTATATTCCTATCTTGTCTGTATCGGGCTCCACAGCCTGTTTAGTCGCCGTCCTGCCTCTTTGAAACGCCCCCATATTAAGGGTATCCACTGGTTAAGCGATTCAGATGGGCATATCAAATTGTACACACCTGTCCGAAGGTGAACCTTTTTTTAGCTTATCTGATAGAGTTTGTTCTTGCGGGTCCGAATCTATTTTGAGAATGTCCAAATTTATCCGCGTTCGTATAGTTTACCCCCTCTAAAGACAACCAGGTCAAAGAGACCTTTTTTATAAACGTTAATTTTAACTCGTGGGAGTATTGCAGCTGACCGAACTAAATCGCGCCAGATTAATTGGGCCCCTGGGCATCCAATAAAAGTATCCAAAAAATACTGCGATTATTTGTTTTAAAGCTATGGACCTCGAAAGTCACATTGCCAAAATATAGCGGCTTTTACCGAATGGTTTCGAGTCGAATTTTTAGTGAACATACTTTGGGATCGTGGCATGTTTTCTAAATCAT
>SCLF01170990.1:0-10155 GCA_004367975.1 Mesochordaeus erythrocephalus
ATTCCAGGTTTGACATTTTGCTGTAGTATATTCCGTTCAAATCTTGTTATTCAGCAACAGCCTATTTTGTTTCTAATTTGTCGCCGGTTATTTTATGAATTGTTGTTGGAAGATATTGAGCAGTCAAGCACCGGTCAAACTGCTTCCCGATTGTACAACATATACTGTGATTTGCAAAAATTGCTCCGCAATGATGTTCCAATTCCCAAATACACCTTCAGTGTTGCGCCTACATTAGTAGTTAGACTTGAGTTTGATACAGGTCAAGCAATGAATTGGGTAGGTGACTTTGAGTATAATACGAATTCAATATTTTTAGTACCGTTTTTCCGTGTGTTGTCGTTCTTATGGTAGTTTTTCCGCAGCTCCAGATCGTAATCGTGACACGGTAATTCTGCGCCGACCTATACCCGAATTACAGACTCCCAAATGTGTTGCTGATATGTCCGATAGCCGTGTAGAATGCATGCCAAACCTTGGTCCCCCTTTTTTGTGTATGTATTAAACTGTGTATGTCACAAAGAAGCCTACTGTCACATATCATAACCTGTAACCACTTAATATTGTATTCCCAAAATTTTCAAACTTAATTCCAGAATTATTCATAAACATGTCTAAACGCACCAAATCATTGGCCAAGCTCAGCAGCTCCAGTGACTAATTTTTGGCTGAAATTACCCCCAAAAAATTCCCTCGGAAGGTCCTCAAATTAGGTGAAATTTTGCTTACAATTTATATGTATAAATCTTAAGACTTTAGCTATAGAGGATTCAAAGAATCTTGGCAAGAATACTCCACGTCCGGGCTCCTTTATGCTGCGTCCTTCCTCACTTTCCTTGACTCCAAATGACTCTGCCTTTTCTGATCAAGTTGTGGTTACTGCGCCTTTTTCGACTATTGGTGCCCGAATACGAAAATCGGTGCGTGGGATTCTTGCTGGAGCCAAGCTGCGAAATGAACGCATAAGACTTGAAGTTGTTTTCGGGATGCCAACTGGTACACATTTGGGTTTTACTGAAGAGAATCGTATGTCCGCTATACAGCTTGTTTTGGAACAATCTGTACTTCGTTTGTAACGTTTCAGTTTCTGCTTTAAATTTCATGCTTTGTAGGTATTGAGTCGATTTTGATGGCTTTGCATTTCTTCGAACATAATATGCACGTCAATGGTAGTTTCCGTGGTCCATGCTGTAATAGGCCTCTTCATCTTTCCCCAGTTGTATGTGATTGTCCCGATTGTCAATGTCGTTCACTGATGGCAGATCTCATTGACAAGTATCATGCCAGGCCCGGATGTTGTTCCTCTTTTTCTACAGGTATTCCTTTCGTCCTCTTATATCCCAGTAAATCCAAAACGGAACTCGTCTAAGTGTAATTAACGATTAATATTATCACTTAGTTTTATGACCTAATTTTAGCCTAATTTTTACCGTATTCGACGTTACTTGTATTGCGTATTACTGGTGGGATTCTAAATCAGACGTTTTTACCAAACACCTCCCATGATTCAATAGCACTTTTTCAGATAATCTAGCTGAGTTTACCGCTCAGTTACAACTTCTATTGGATCAATCCGGGCCTGGCAGTTGGCCCTATTTCAAAGAATATGATGGTCAGAATATTACGACTCTGGTCGAATGGTCGTTGTATTTCGGGTTGGTATCCTGTTTGCAAGCTCATACTGTCACTATTTCGATGGCTGATGTTCAGAAGCAACAGGATAGCGTCATGTCTATGTCGCATATCCTTGAAGATAGTTTAGGCCTTTTATTTAATCAACCATATATTATTTACATAGAACGATTATACTTAAATGTAAAATAATTTTTAAATGAATTTTAAGGCGATATATATTCGCATTGTCTGATGTTCTCTGAATGCAAAATCAGGACCATGCATTCTGGCACCCTTAAACAGCAGTATATAAAAGATGGCCAAAGCTATTTTAATGTAAGTCCTATAATTATGTTTTAAATTATACCTATATTAGTGCTGCTATGAATTAGATAGCATGTATTCTGAGCGTTCGGTTTGCTTCTCTCTGCTGGGGTCATGGGATTTGACACTTACAGGTGGACGGCACCTACTGTCAGGTATATTGTATATTAGTTTATAATTTGATGGTCATTTTGAGTCTAATTATATTTCATTACCTTTTAGTTTTTACGGTGACTGTCCATAACTTAGTTTCTGTATTTCAGAGCTACGAGAACGTGATGGAAGGTGCTTGGTTATAAATAATTTGGTTCTGGTTAAAACTAAGCCCTTTGATGGTCGTCAGAAAATACAGGATGATAGTTTTCCATTTGATCACTATCTTCCTGTATTGGAACTGTGTGAGGGTGAATGTCATGTCGCCGAACATTCCTTCCTATCCAGTTAGAGTTCTTTATGCCACAGTCTTAACATATCCCGGACGGCAGTCTGCGTACAAATCTTTATAAGGAATAAATCGGCCTATATATCAATGCTCATGCTTCGCGTCATTGTCCAGTTCCATAACCACTTTTAATGTAAATTACCCGCATATCGTATAAATAATTGACAGAGCTAAGGAGGTGAGTTTGCAATTACATGACTCCTTAAAACAAATGGCTGGTAAAAAACAAACAGAAAATACCTTTCAGTTTCCGTCTTTCTATGCTTCACTTAGTTTGATTATCAGTTCTTTTCTTAAGCTCCTCTGTGTGCCTTACTGGCTGATTGGCACTATTGTATCAGCCTCTCTAATTGTCCTCATTCTCTAATTAGTTCTCATAAAAAATTCCAGTAATTACTGATTACTCATTCCCCATTTTTGTGTTTCGGTGGCTTGTGTGTGCTAATTGAGCAGCTCTATGACGCCTATTTTGGCTCTTGACTACTCGAAAAAGTTTCTAATTTGATATAAAAACAACTTTTTCTTTTTTAAAATTAAAATATTTTGGAAACCCATATATTGGAGAGATAAGAGAAATTATCTAATCAGAGGAACTGCTAGGTACCATTAAGTGTGCGATATACGTGTAATTTCTGTATTTCAGTCGTCGAAATTTGTTCGCCTATCCTTGCATTTTTCCGACAAATTTTTCCCTTCTAATTTTGTATTATACTTTAGAATTAATCTTACACGGCCAGTCCCGATATTACTGTAAATTTCCCGGATCTTTGCTTTACGTATGCTTGGTTAACGATTTACTGTTTGACAACACAGAAAAAAAAACGAACATTATTTTACTCCCCGAGAAAAAAACACACATTTAAAGAGAAAAGAAAAAAATAAAGAAGAACGTAAAGAAGAACGTACCAGACACGTGAAAACAGACGAAACGACAAAGAAGAACCTATATCACAATTTGAGCGGAATCAAAAAATAGTGATTCCCGTAAATTCCTATTTTTACAGAGAAAAGAATTGCCGTTTCCTCCATAGAAGAAAATCGACATATTTTGTTTCTTTACGAACATGCAGAGTGATACCGACAATTACTCGCCTGCTTCTTCAATGTCTGATGCCGATGAGCAGGACATTCTCGACATCCTGCCCCCCCATGTTGCACCACCACACATGCTGCTCCCCGTAAACTTACTTCCTGTTGAGTAAGTGCTTTTGAATTTTTCTAAATGTTGCTAAATGTTGCCATTTTTCAATCATTTTTTGTATCTTTCAGAATTTTCAAGCGTATTTACGTTTCGATTTATACTGACTTTGTCAATTGTAATTGTTACACGGTACATTATCTCTGTATGGTGTTTTTCGCCTTCTTAGTAATCATGACCGGCCATTTTGACTAGTATATCGTGACAGAATTACAGTATTTTTGATTGTAATGGATGTTTACCGACTGTTATAGAGTATTAACAATACCGACATATGATTGAATTATGAACTTTGAACTGATTCCCTTTTTAAGTTTGGATGTATCAATTGCCCAACAACTCCACAATCCGCTACAGCTACCTCATGAACGAGTATCCAAATGGATTGCCTATTTGGAACATATGTATCTGATTGATGATGGCCGACTACGCATACTTGTAAGTCTATTATAAACTGTTTTTGACAGATTGTGCTAAATGTGTACTTATTTTAAGATGTGCAGTACAGCTTCTCGCCTGATACTGGAACTTTCTCGAGATATCGATGCTGCTTCTGAGGTCCAGGTGTTTTTTAGCACTTCCAGTGAAGAGCTCTTGTATACGCGACTTATACCCTGGATGAAACAGTTGGTCTTCTGGATGAAGCATAGTCATGTACTTGCTGATTTACCGCATTGGTCGCTGGATCGAGATTGGCGAATCAGTACCTCATATACTATCAATCCTGATGCTGATATACTTGATGCTCTTGTGCAATTGGCCTGTCTTTATTCTGGGATCACCTTTTCAATTATGGAACAGATTGAATTGTCCGACCTACAGTTGGCTATTACTACACGTGGTCGACCTACCGATCTTCCCTTGCCCAGTTTGTCCGTGTATCTCATGCACCGGTATGTTTGTTATAACTAGTTGTGATGTTTATATATTATTGCATGTTCCAGGACTATAGTTTTTTGTTTGTAAATAGTATTGATTGGTGTTGATTTTCCGTATACTGATATTTTCTATGATATATTTGACATTATTTCCATAGCTTTTTGTCGCATTTGGTTAATTCGTAATTAGCCTACTGTTTATAATTAGCCTACTGTTAGTTTCATCTTCAGCTCAGGGCTGGACTCATTAAATCTTCCTAGATTACCATATCGAGTTGCAGTGTCTTCAGCCGGTATTATCTGCGAAGTTGATTATTACATTCCATTGGATGCTGTTTTTCGACTGGGTATGCGGGAATGTGCTGACTTTAAGTTGCTTATCCACTTGCTGGATGTTCCAATTGACACCAGCGCCACTTGGCTTCGCAATTTGACTCGTGCCCGTTATGAATTATCGTGGCGATTAGCTTATATAAAGCAGAATCCTTGTCGTTTGGCTCGTAAAGCGAATCTGGAATGCACATGTGTAGTATGTAGCTATGTAATGAGCTACCTTAATTTTGGGATTCGATTTATGCCAGCAGGTTGGTCCTTATATGGCACATTTTTTTATTTATACGAGATTCATTTAGGTACTGGTTATAATTTATAATCCAATTTTTATTTCTCTATTATTACATTAATTGATTTACAACCTATATAAGATGGTGTTGTTTCTGAGAGCTCTGTGACTTATCTAAGCAAAACTATGGCGGCCGATAATTGTCACTTCCAGATCGACGTAGCACCCAACGAACAGATAGCGAGTTCAAAGCCCGATTTCGTTCAATCGTCAGATATTCAGGTGCTTCTGAACTTCATTTTTGGATGCTGGCGCCCTGTTTCCTCACGATATTCTATTGATATGGAATCATTTCCTGTTTGGATGACCGATTTCACTACCAATATGTCCAAGTTTCTGCGAACCGATAATTGGCAAGTCACATTGTCTATGTGGAGACTGGCACCTTCCCTTACCTATGGACTTCCTTCAGTTGTACAAAGTTGTATTATTTTACGCTATCTTGAAGATGCAAGTAAGATAAACCAAGAAGTCTTTAATAGGCAAGTTGTTTCCTATGTTTTTCAATACGCTAGGTTTTATACTCCACTTATTTTCTTGATTCGAATTCATTTACGTTCATTACTGATTTTTGAAACAGTCTTTTTGGAAACAATTTGAAACAGACGTAACGAGCCTCATCTGCTGACTTTATATCAGTTTATGTTGGGTGCAATAACCCAACCATGGTGCTGCGGCATGTCAGGTTGTCCCGCCAACCAACTTTCCTTCAAACGACTGCTGAGTGAGGTCTACTTCCTTCGCCAACTTACTGATGTTGGTCATTCCGTCTTCAATGTCAGCTATCCTATCACTCTTCATGCATTGAATAGAAGTTATGATCCGCAATATCTACGCAATTCAATTACCCGATACTGCCATTTAGATGAGGATGGAATTTACCGAGTTCGTGCTAGCTATTTGCCCATTTTTGAAACTAGCAAACAGGAAATTCCCCTTACTATGATTGGCGAACTTCAAGCTTAGTTCCATTCCATACTCCGTTCTTCATAATACTTGTTTTTCGTATATCTGCGTACTTATGCAATTTTGATCTTGTAGAATTGTATGAGTCCGTTTAAGTGTAATTGATATTCTTCATCCTTATGCATGCTTTGATTTTTCATTGCTCGAATTTTTGATTTTCCTCGTTTCTATGGTTATACACCACATTAATCAGTTACACCAACTGCCAGTCTCAGTCTATTTTGTATTTCCGATTTTTCGTTATGTATCTCATATAACTTATTTTTGTGGTATGTTTCATGGCAGCAGCCTTCATATCCGTATTTTCATTTTGAATATTGTTTGAGTGGTTAATCTAAGTATTTTTACATCTAATCTCTCATTCAATTTTCATTTTGTGATTTATAATCATTTAATCGGTATGTAAATTTAACCCTGTAAATATCCTAGATTGATATCATGGACGTTCTTTGCCTTTAGTTACGATGTTACAGCCCGCAAACACCGCTCAAATACAATGGCTATGCTTTCCTCTCGGTCCAATACTCAATTCAATCATTCTTTATATCGTTTTAAGGTTAGTTAATATTTACTGAGGTGTCGATTTCCAATCGGATTCCGCACCTCATAAGTAAATATTCAATTTTAATATTTTTGTTTGAGTGTTGATCTCGATTCAACGCAAAGTCTGCTTCACTGTTGTTACTTGTTTGCTTGCTACGCCCCATTGTTGGTACCTGCTTGTTTGCTACAGATCAGTATGTGCCATGTCAATGCTTATATAAAAAAAGACGTCCTAAGTCATGAATGATATGTCAATTCCGTTGTCGTTTCGATCAACTGATTATAACCTGATTGAGGTCAGTTCACGATTCAAATTCCAAATTCCTACAATCCGAGGGCTATTTTCGGTTCATCGTCCAACATTTCCCAGCTTATTTGGTTGTAGGTTTTTTTAAATGTGTTTATATATTAAACCCGTATGCTGAATTTTGATGCTTTATACCACTTAAGTCTGTGCATAATCTTTTCCCGGGTAAATTATTAAATATGGTTTTGAGCTAACTTAGAATTCGTACTTGTAAAATAAATATCATTTTTAAAGAGTTTTCCTCGTTTCTTACAACTTCTTACTAAATCAGTAAGTACATACGCTATCTGATATTACCTTTTGACCCGAATACTTCAACTCGCATTGTCTTTATGTTTTACATTTGTAACTAATGGGGTGTAATTAATATATCGAATGTAATTATTTTAAGTATTTTACTTAGGATTTAACCCATTTTACGGTGCTACACTTTTTGCATTGTCTCTCAGTATTCGATTTGGACAGATATTTTTGCTATCATTAGGTTAGGCATATAGTAATTCATTTTAATTTATATTTACGTATTAAAAACATTCTCATGTTTATTTATTTGCGATAATTTACACATGGAAAATCCCGTTATAGTGAGGCTTACTTGTCTTTCTAGAGGAGCTGTTAATAGTGGGGGATAGTTTAGCCACCGAGAGCAATAGACAAAAAGAATTAAAGAAAAAAGAGAATTCTTGAACGTAACAGCAGTCGACCATTCATTTTTATTTCTACAAGTCAGTCATACAAAAGTTTTTACGGTAAATACCCGGTAAAGATGTAATGAAACAATTTAGTCGTAGTCAGAATGTGGCAGCCATATTCACCCAACCTCAACATACGTTTTTAGTTTCAAAATTGTATTTTCAGTCATAATTTTTGATTATTTTTTATAAGTTATTTTTTTGACGTTGATTGTACTTAGGACATTTTTATTTTCTGACTTCTCTAGTCTTCATAGTCCCTATAGTTACTTTCTATCAAATCTTCGAAGCGGGAATTGTAAAAGCATTGTATATCAAGTACTGTTTTATTTGTTTCCGTTTCCATTTTAATTAACTCTTCTGTATCGATATCCTTACTTAACATTGTGATTACGTTGTTTGTGAGGATTTCTATTTCATCTTTTGATGGGTTGTATCTATTAAGGCAAAAACTACAGTCCTTATTTTTGAGTTTCACCCTATGGTAACATTCCATTTTTAAACCTAAAGTTACTTCGACATCAAATTTGCTAGTGCCCAATAATTCTTTGGTGCCAATTGGCAGATCATTGAACCATTTAGCATGGCATCCAGGGAAACCTTTATGTTCTTTACATGCATAATTAGCTAATTTATTAAGCATATTAGGTATTCGTTGTCCTTTCTTCAGACTATTTGAAAAACTACCGTTGTTGATTGCATTAATCCTGTCCATGTACGGGGAATTATCATTGTAATTGAAATATTTCTTGATCTTGTTGTATAATAGCTTTGGTACTTTGTTTCTTAAGATCCTGTTAATCGTACATAACGCCATTTTTTTATGAGTTAAGTGTATGGGAAGCCATTCCGCCATTCGTAACAGGTCTCTTTGTGCCACACAGTTTTTATTATTAGCTTTGATGTTGAGTATTAGTCTTATTTGGTTGTTGAGTACTGTTTGTAGCGCTGTATATTGTGTAATGGTCCACTCCGGATGTATTCCAAGCCCATATGATAATAGTCCATTACTGTTTGCATAAGCGACTTTAATTAACTGTTTTTTGGTTCCTAGATTTTTAAGATTTTTGATTGCATAAATTAATGTTCTCATTCTCGCAAGAATATGGTTTATCTGTGGTGTAAACGAGAGTTTATCGGTAAATCTGTTCCCTAGAATGCATATTTCGTGTGATATTTTGATTTGCCCTATGCATGTACTGATGTTTTCGCTGACTTGGTTTCTAAATTTACTATTGCCTCCTATAATAATTTCTGATTTTAATTGGTTTATTAGAAAACCGCAATTTTTCATGTATTCGTCTGTTTTTATCAGAATTTCATTCAACCTTTTGATAGCTGTTTCATAGTTTCTGTCCCAAAGTAAGATGATTGAATCGTCTGCGTAACACTGACTTGTAATCCCCTCTCTAGCGTTAGAATTTACATTTTTAATTATTGTTTCCAGAAACCCGTTAATCGTAAGGCTGAAAAAAAGAGGGCTAGTTGCTTCTCCTTGCATGCACCCTACTGGTGGCACTTTAAATTCCTCAGATCTAACCCCGTTTGACACTAAGTACCCTGATCTTGGTCTTAGTTGACTTTTGAAGTAAGTCATGGTCTGTTTCTGTACGATCTTACTAAGTATATTAAGTATTGTGTCATATTTGATACAGAAAACGCACTTGATAGATCTAATGTTACTAGTATAAACCCCGATAGATCGCTAATTGATGATATTTGATTAATGAGTGCACCTATAGCTAGGTCGCATCCATAGCCTTGTCTGAATCCATATTGTCTGTCATTAATCAGTTGTTTGTTTTCGCAATATGTTTGTAGGCTAGATGCTACCATTTTGCCCATTAGCTGTTGTTCTGCTGTTCCTATACTTAGAAATCTTCGATTTTTAATGTCATTTGGATTCCCTTTCTTGAGTATTGCCAAAAACTTGCTTTTAAGGAATCTGTCTGGGAATTTCCCATTAATCATATACGTCCTACATCCTTGATATATTAACTTGCAGTATTCTTCTGGTAAGGCATTTAAAAACTCCCCATTTGTGTTAGAGTCTAAACCTCTAGTTTTTTTCTTTAAGCTGCTAAAACATGACCTGAACGTTTTGATTTTAGCATTTAGGCTGTTCCATGGTAGCAAGTTATTTTCAAATGAGAATTTTTCATGTTCTGGTATTTCTGGAAAGAACACAGATACACAATATGTTGGTATATACGTTAAGATTGTTACACGTTAAGATTGTCAATAACAGTCTTCCAGTTGGACTTGAAGGCATGTGCAATACTGTAAAGCAGCTGAAACTTTCCAAAGCGCCACTAATATTACTCTATTTAACTTGTATGAGTGCAAGAATTCAATTTTGGGAACAATCTTTGATGGCCGAAAATACGGTGCCCAACAATCTCCGTACAAGTGTTGTTTCCAGTCATTCGTTTTCAAATCTACATCCCTTGTTGATCAACTCCATTTGTTAAGTTGAATTGAATTTACAGATTGAAAAATTCAAGTTAAATCCGGAATATTCCGGATACCGTATCCGGAAACTTATCCCTTGGATACCTCCTCGTGTCCA